>JASAMX010018741.1:0-87485 GCA_030248175.1 Microlaimidae sp. YZB2_3 | reverse complement strand
CAAAGGAACTTAAACTTACACTTGGAGCCAAAAATAGGGAACTTGGAGCCTTAAGTGAGGAACTTAACTTAACTTAACTTCAAACCGTAAGTTGGGAAATTGGAGCCAAAAGTAAAAAATTCCTAAAACGTTTATCTAAGCCTGAGCGAAGCCGAAACTTAAGCCCAAACCATTTTTTTTTCTTTAAGGCTCCAAATTCCTATTGTTCGTGGCTACACAAGTTCCAGAGAAAAGTTTGGATCGGCTCCAAGTTCCCTGCTTGTGGTTCGAAAAACCTCGTACTCCCTAAGCCTAAATAAACAACGAAATCTACACCCAAACCATATTCTCATTTCCGTGGCTCCGAGTTTTAAATATTTTTTGGCAGGTTCCACGTTCCCTGCTTTCGGCTTTAAAAACCAAAAACTACTAAAAACCAAAACCACTGCCCCTCTTAACCCATTCGATAATTGTTTTTTTGCAGACGCGGAAGCATACGTCTCAGTGTTTACGTGCCCACGTAGAAAAGCGGCAATGACAACGCAAATTTAAGTATTGAGCAGCGGTGAAGGTTGGGATTTTTGCGTTTGGGATGCGTTTTCTTCGCATAAATAATCAAAAAAGGTTAATTGAGTCGTCTAAAGGCTGGTTCATACTTATGACAAAACGTCCTTTGGACAAAGTCTAAAGGACAATTTTAGAAAAGCCAATACGTCCTTTGGACTTTTTTCTTTTGGACGAAGTATGAACGCTACTTAAAATTTGTTCTTTGGACAAAGTCCAAAGGACGAAATCCAAAGGGAAAAGTCCAAAGGACAAAAACTATGAACACGTTGTCCTTTGGATTTTGTCCTTTGGACTTTGTCCTTTGGACAAAGTCCAAAGGACGTTTTTACACTGTATTTGTCCTTTAAACAAAGTCCAAAGGATTTTTGTCCTTTGGAATTTGTCCAAAGGTCGTTTTGTCATAAGTATGAACCAGCCTTAAAACCTATTTATTATTTACGCTTGCCGGGGCTCAACGTATTTTACCGAAATTTTTAGATTTTTTGTACGGATTTATTCTGTTTTCAAACGCTCTTATTATCATTGTAAAATTCATTTATAAAAAATCTTTCAGTATAATAATATAATTATTGTTTATAAAAGTTTTTTTATTGATTTTAAAAGATGAAAGCCAATAACATTTGCAATCAAAATTAAAAACTTTGAACCGTTTAATGTTTAAATGTTTAAATTCGTTGAAAAACCGAAACCTTAACATGAATTAATTTCTTAATTAAGCAGTAAGTTTTCAAATCTTGCGATGATTTTTTAGTTTTATCGTGGTATAATTGTGTCACCTATTTAAAATTAGAAAAAAAAGAGGAAAAATATTTATTTTTAGTAGTTTATCCGGCATTCTTCCTCCAAGAACAGACCATTAAATCAAAATAAAAAAAAATATTATAATTACTGTACGTTTAGCTTGATTTAAGATTTTACTCATAGGTTACATAAAAAAATAATAAGGTCTATAGTCCATCTATAAGATTGTTCATGAGTTTTATGATAAAAATATTATGGATTTATGTGTTTTATCATGATAAAAATATCCTTATTTTCATTTAATTGTGTGTTCTTTAAGTGTCGATTTTAGTTAATTAAGTCATACCGTGTGCCGTTTATTGAACCAAAAACGGATTTTCAAATTGCATCCGATTGATTAGAAATAGATTTAGCGCCAATGAAATATTTTTTATCACTTTTTTTTCATATTAAATTAAATTTTTGTTAAATTAGAGGCGCTAAATATATACCGATTTTTTAAATGACTGTGATAGTTGTTTTGAAATTTGAAATGTGTGAAAAATGTGAAAAGTTGGAAAGATGTGTTTAATAAGAATATTTAAGGAATCTTTACACACAAATGCATTTGGAATTTTGTGGAGAGAAATGAGATATTCATTTAAAATTAATATTTCAAACATTAAAATACGATTTAAAAAAAAACAAAAATTGGTACAAGTTATAAAACGTTATTGAATTTTTCAAAACGTATTGAATCTTTTGAACTACATATAGAAAACGGGATTCTATTATACTTTGTTTTAATGAATTTATTATCTATTATTCAGTAATTATATGCTGTTTTTAATTTTATATTGCTATTATTTAGTTTTTCATGTGTTTTTGTTCGAAAATTGTTTGTTCTAAAAATTGTCTGATTCTTTTTTCAGTGTAAGTTGTGTATCCCGCGTTCTTTACCAGCTAATTTTTCTTAATTTTTTTAAAATTTATATTTATTTATATTTATTTTGTTAAAAAATAGGAAACATACATTAGCTAGACTTTAAATAAAATAGAAGTATTGTCGGTCTTTTTTAACAAATAAAATTTACGTTGATTTATGTTGTATTTTATGTTTCAATTCCCTTAGAATGCATGAAAAGAACGGTTTATATTTTTAACATAAAAATAAAAACCGCTAACCTATTTAGCATATTACCGCGTGTTTGTAAAAAGTCAAGTTTTTTTTTCTAAATTTACTATGCTTGTTTATAGTTATACCAAGCATACGAGTATGTATAATTTGTTCAATTTTATGAGTTTTATATACGATTTCCCCTGCTGACATCGCTTCATGACTACTACGTAATGATAAATTTTAATTCCAATTTTTACAACTGTGACATCATATTGTTTAATGGTTTTTTAAAAGATTTAGCAAAATGAAACCAAACGAATATAAATATTCAATTACTTAGACGTATATTTCGCTTGCGCGCGCTTAGTTTTGGTGTGATAAAACGAGTCCAAGTCACGCTAAATTTACATTATCTTTGACTTATTCTGCTGGACCAGTGGCCGATAGCTATACCATTGTGAAGCATAGGCTATCAGATTAAATTAAAAAAAGGTTTGTTTCAGCTTCCTTCGTTTTGAACTGGGCAAAATATGTCCCGATAATTCACCTAATAAAAACAAATAATTTTTATTGTGACGTGCTGGGTTTTCACATTGATAAGCGTGTCCGTTTTTAAATGCTAAATTTTGCGTAGAATAAGAATAATACACGTGTTTCTTTCGTTTTCTGTTTTATAGCGTTTTTAAGTAAAAAAAATGCTTTGGAGAAGCCGGAGCCAAGGGCGTTTGACCGAAAATAAGGGTTTTGTATTTAAATCGATGGTCAAAATTTATTTAAAACTAAAAATTGAATTTCAATTTCAAAATTCAAGATTTTTATCCTGAACATATAGGCGGACGTTCGCTCGGATTGTTTTTTTAGGGGGGGGGGGCAAGCACTATGGCCTAACAAGGTCAGCGAGTTATCTGCTTGTTCAAATTGTAAATTATAGTTTTCAATAAATTTATCATCTGTCTTTTTTACAACACCAACATCCCAAAATAAAAACCCTACAAGTTAGAACGAATATATGAAATAAAAACATGTAATTTCAAATATTGCTCAGATACTTATAGCAAAAATATATAATACTATATATTATATTAAGGAAAAATATGTCACTTAGTCTCAGAAGCGAAACGATTTGGTGCCATTTTTTGAGCACTGCCATTAATTGTTGTGCGCATAAAATGGCAAAACAACTGCTCTTATTGAGGCATGTGCCGTGTAAATGGGCACTGCTCAAAATGTAGCAGTGTTTTTGCGCATATACTTGCATGCTAACTCGAACGCACTGCATTTTGAAGCACACTGCACTTTTTTAGCAATTTATGCGCGTATATGTGCATATCGTCGTTACTCTGACATAATGAGTGACAACCAGCATAAAATCCACGTGACTCTGACTCATTTTGTTCAGATTTTTGTGAGTTAAGATATATTTATATTTATATATTCAAAAAGATCTATTTATAGCATTGGATTTTATTTTTGTATGTCTATACTAAAAGTTTGTATTTTGTGTACAGTGTGCAAACTAAGTAGTGGTTTTTAAGTGGGTTTATTTTTTTTGTTTCAAGCGGTTGTGCCATTTTATGTGCAGAATATGCGCATATATGCGCATAAAACTGCTAAAAAAGTGCAGTGTGCTTCAAAATGCAGTGCGTTCGAGTTAGCATGCAAGTATATGCGCAAAAACACTGCTACATTTTGAGCAGTGCCCATTTACACGACACATGCCTCAATAAGAGCAGTTGTTTTGCCATTTTATGCGCACAACAATTAATGGCAGTGCTCAAAAAATGGCACCAAATCGTTTCGCTTCTGAGACTAAGTGACATATTTTTCCTTAATATAATATATAGTATTATATGTTTTTGCTTATAGGTTATATTTAGCTTTTGTCTAGATACATTCACCCCGCATCGTCGTTATAACGGCAAAATGAGCCACAGTTCTTATTAATATGTGTGCCTGTGACTCATTTTAAATTTAAAACAGAACCTTATTAACTACAGAATGAGTCACAGTATTGTCACAATGTATTGTATAATGAGAGCGGCTCATTTTGCTGTAGAAACGACGATATTCCCTAATCTGACGATCTAAGAGTCAGTTTAAAAGCAATATTTCAAGGATTTCACAGATACATTTACTACTTTAATTAGAGCACTCAGATAGGACACTGAAATGTTTTAATTAGGGCACTGCTTCTACTGAAAAAGATGCTAGTGGCTAAAAAGAATGTTTCTAGAGCGTTGATTACCTCTTATTTGAACGCATCCTAATAAAGGCAAATCCTAATTACGGATAAATGGGTCCAATTTAGGGGGCGCTTAACCTACGGCCCTAAAAAACTCAAGTTTACATATCTGCCACTTAACCTAAAATTACTGCCAAAATTCTTAATTTTGCAAAAAAATCCTTTATTTTATTATTCATATTCACAAGTCAACGATTTAAATATAAATAGTAACGATTTTTTACGACAAACATGAAGGAACATTTTTTTTTCGAATTTGATTTTTTTAGAATTTCAATCGACAAAACTTAGTTTCGTCAAGGATTTAATTTGGTGTCTATCTAAACTCTTCCTTGCGTTATAAAACCAGTTTTTTCCGCGTAATTACGAGCAGTCAAATTGCGCAGTTTCACAGCGTAAGACAGTTTGTGATAAAATACTAACCTCAAAACGCTCACGGCACGGAATTTTATGGATTAGGGCGCTAAAATTAAAGTTAGAGTACTCACAATTCAACCTTTCGACTCTAAATTCCTTATTTACTTAAGTTTTTAGTTATACTTTTTTAAATGGAAGTTCTTTCGGATTCAAATTTTCAAAATTATTTCAATCATTTTAAGTATTAATCATTGTGTCAGCTTGTGTCATTGTTTTGTTGTTTTTTTTGGTGCACTAAAATCATATAACCGTTGTATCTAGTTAAACCTTGATAAAAACTTAATTTTATAAAAAAATTTTAATACTTTAATTCTGAATTTTTTTACATTTAGTGATATTTAATTCCTTAATGGAAATAATAGATTTCTGAATTTAGAGTTTTAAATAACGTTGGTAAAATATAGTTTTATACAAATCAAAATACTTTTAAACGAAATAAACTAATTGAATTTTATTTATTTATTTATTGAACCATTATTAATTTACTACATAAAAAACCAGGAGATTTTTTCAGAAAACTAACAAATAAAACATTAACAAAAGTTTTAAATAAAATGCTACCATTACAACTTCGACCAGTGGGTTCCCCAAACACATTTATTTTTAAATCAATTCAAAATTTACCACCATAATTGATAAAATCTTGTATCATTAATCAAATATAAACTCCATATTAATCTTGTAGTCTGCACAACTGGGTTTTATTCTGGTTTTTTTTTGTCGATTCGGATACGTTGATTTTAAAAAAATTTCAAAACAATTTTTTAACATTGCTTAAAACCGACTATTCAAGGCCAAATAGGCAGCACTAATGGCATAAACAAACTATACGCATCACAACAATATCATTATGAAATCATCATTTTTACGTAGAATGTCCCCTCTGGGACTCCATGTTTCATGTTTATTTATTATTTGGTAGGGTAACTGACTTAATTTCGGCCACTTTTTTTATTTTTTTGAATAAGTTTTTTCTGGCTTTTTCAATAAAGTCAAAATTTGGCCTAAAAATCAAACAATAGCTATATTTGTTATTCCAGTGCAAAATTTGAATATTTCTGTTACACTTAAAAATTAGTGAAGGTTTAAACTTTTTTTTAAAGTGGCCGAAGTTAAAGCGCGTGCCATTTATTTCGGCCACCTACAAAAAACTGGCCATAACTATTGCTTAAACGAACAATAAAAATTTCTAAAGGTTGCAAATTTACCCTTAGGTATTGTTCTCGGTACATATAACTTAATTTTTCCCGTTTGCGAACTTTAATAGTTATTAGCAAGACTTTAAATAATTATGTCAAAACCTTAAAAAAACAAGTTTTAATAATTTGTATTTTTTGTTAAATTTTTATTTTTGGCTTAAAAAACGTCAAAACAAAGTTAAACGAGCAAAAAAATTCTTTATAAATACGGTAGTACAATGATATTTAAAAACAGCAAAAAACGGCAGGTTCTTTCACCTAAATTTTCAGGTGGCCGAAATTAACGGAATCTTAAAATGCGCAGTTAGTTAAACGCATTGCAAAATGATTTTGAAGTAAATATCAAAACATCAAAATTAACAACTTTGAGCCTTAAATAGAAGATATTTTAAAGTTATATATTGCTTCGTTCTAAATTTGATGCAGTTTAAACACTAAGCAAAAATTAGGAAAATCACAAAAAATTCACTTTTTGTATGACAATGTTGATAATGTAGAATAACAAAAATAAAAAACTTTTGCAAAAACACTTTATTCAACATTAATTCAGTTACTTTTGTGCTAGTTTTTTTGTGTTTTAAAAATAAGTCGATTTTCTAACACCCTAAATTGGTGACCGAAATTAAGGCGTGGCCAAAATTAAGTCAGTTACCCTACATCCCTGTTTTTTATCCTTTTTTAAAGAAATACTTGCATTAGAACTAATTAACGGCATCCAAGTATTCCTTATTTTATATTATGGAGGATTGTTTCTACAGCAGTACTCCTTAATTTTAATCGAGTCGCAGTTAAGCTATTTAATCTAACTGAGGCTAGTTTTAAGGAATTTAAAAATTATTTCAACAAAACCGATGAGGGTATAGTGATTGTAAATGCCCGTTCACACTTATGCACAATGCACGATGCACAATGCACAATGCATTAAAACCCCGAAAATAGGTGTTCACACTTACGCACAATGCACGATGCACAATGCACAATGCATTATCGGACTTGGAACGGCGTTCCAAGTTTTGTGCAAGTAGCAGCGCGCTTCGAAAACTTGTATGCACTTTTTTCGCAAAGTACGTACGTTGAGAACTCTTCTGCTTAAAAAACGAATCAAATAATAAATATTCATGAACAAACGAATTTACATTTCATTATACATAAAATTTAAAACATATTTTTGCGGTTAACAAAATATAAAACATAATTCTATGCAAAATAAATAAAAAAGAGGGATTTTGGGACTATATTTTGGCTTTTTTTTAGCTTTGCTGACTAATAATCAGGATTGTGTATCCCAACATCGGTTAATTTGAGTTTGTTGTCAGCTTGGATTTGCAGCAACGCTATACTTTGTTATGTTTCGTTTTTTAATAAGAGAAACATGCATTTTAAACCGTATTTAACAATAGTTTTGGCTGAAAATTCGTTTTGATGCATTATGCATTGTGCGTAAGTGTGAACAGGTACTATAATGCATTGTGCATCGTGCATTGTGCATTATGCATCGTGCATTGTGCATTGTGCATTGTGCATAAGTGTGAACGGGCCTTTAGCTAAATATTTTTTCTTTTCGTCGGTATCCAGGGTATTCAGGAACGTCAATTTTTCGAATAAATCAAAATCGCCCTAAAATACGCGTAACTGTGATTCTTTTTTTAATCCCATATAAATATAATTATAAATGTTATAAGTCGGAGTCACGTTGATATTACACTGATGTGACTTTTTATGTCGAGGTAAAGACCAATAGCAACAAATAACAGCTTGGCGACGGATAATATGCAGATATACAGAAACTGCGCTCTTTAATAGACAATGCGCTACAGAAATGTCGTCTTTACTAGGTTCAGTTACCTATTGCTATATTGAATTACGTTATTCCAACCGTGGTATTTTTTAAATACAACAATACAAAACATCAAATTATATTCATGATATAATTTAGGCTTGATCTTTGGGCTTGTCTATCTCGGACCTGTTTCATAAAGACGTTTGTAAATTTTCATTTTACAAATCTTCGCCTATTTTCAGTCAAATACATAATAAAGGTTTATCGACTTGTAATGCAGGCGAAAAAAGTGTTCTGCTCTGATTGGTCTGTTCTCATAGGTCCGTTCTTATAAAGTCGATAAACCCTCCCGTATATTCTTTATCAGGTATTTTACAAAAGTAGGCGTAGATTCGTGAACCTTTTTAGTATGAGACAGTTCTGAGCTTTAAATTTTTAAATGCAATATGAAATATCCTAGAAAATTTTAATATAAAAAACTTACCGCCGATTTTTTGTACAACAAAGAGAAAAAATATAGGAGCGCGAACATTTTAGGGGCAGACTTTTGCATGTACCCACAAAAGCCGTTGGGGATATGATTCGGGACCTGAGTAATATTAACGACTGGTTTTGGGTCGGTGGAAAATACACCGGCGAAGGAGACAAAGCGGATTGGAGAAATTGGAGGTAGGTCCAATTGACGGTTAAAAAAAATTGAAAAATTAGATAGGAATGAAATATAACATAGTTGAAGGAAAGGAAGAATTAAATTATTTGTTTACAAAACAAAGCGATTAAATATTATTTTTTAAATAATTTATTATTTATTAGTTTTTAGATTTAAACGGGGTTTGTTCATTTCTGTATAGAGTTTAGCCATTGCAGCTAACGCAAAAGATGGAAATACGAGTCAAATAAAAAGCAATATAAATACTATTTATTATGATACAGGACAAAAATGTTTGCTGGTCAATCCTTTAAAAAAGTTGCACTCTTGTATAAGCAAATTATCTATTTATTGTATTGTTTGAAAAAATTAATATTATAATTCAATATAATTGGATTTATATTGATATTTGTTTTGCAACTAAAACTTAAAACAACCTTGGTGATACAAGAACATAGTACATACTGAGGACAAAGTAATATTTACAAATCAACAAGTCTCGTAAGAAATAATTTGCATCAGCATGGCTGGCACGCAGCTAATTGGTCGCTCAGTTTGATGTTTATTTCAGTAACAGTACATTCAGCAGTTTTGCGCAGTTTTCCAAGAAAAAATTAAGGGGCTTTGACAGTTGGGAACGCACTTTTCAACCATATTGTATGAAAATTATTTGTCACGTGATTTTGGTCGATACACCGGAGCATTGCTAACAAAGGGCTAAACAAACCAATGTTTGTTTTTTCCTGTTGGTCAAAAGTCCATGTTGTAATGGAAAATGGGAAACAACTATTTACTTTGGACTTGATTATTTGTGAGTGTAAGTTATGATGAAGACGCCTAACTATGTTGAACAAAATTTTAAAAAAATAATATTTTTCTGAGTTTCTAGAAGTTCCCCGAGTTTCTGAGTTCTTAAATTTTCTTCTGAGTTTTCTTTGTTGTGTTTTTTTAGGTATAAAAAAGTGTCAATGTACAGTGTAGCTGCATAATTCAGCGTACGTAACAAGTGTTTTTAAGTGTTTATCAGTTTATGTAATAGATTGCAGAAAATTTTTGGAAAATAATAATTTCCATAAAATGATTTTTATTTTCATTTCAGATGGCATGAAAATGGTGAAGCATCTAGTTGCATTTTCGAACGCGATCCTCCACTTTGGACCCCGGAAATCTTAAATTTAAACAACACGAAAAGTGGAAATTACATGATTCAGGGTAAAGTGTTAATAACACAAACAAAAAAAATTAAAAAAAGAAATTGTTTCATATTTAAAAGCGTATTTCAACAGAATCAGTACCAAAAATATTTTTGTACTTTTTGTTATGCTTACAAATTACAAAATATCAAAATCACTTACTAAGTGGCTTTCTGCCAAACCTTTCAGATTAAACCGAAAAGAAATTTTATGTTTTTATGTTTGTAAAATCAAGCATTTTTAAAACGAAAATACCTTAAAACACTAATTTTTGTATATACCAAATCTAGCACATTTATGAAAGATTTTTAAAATGTATTTAAAATTTAAAGCTTTACAAAATACGATTGTAAAGGATTTATGATTTTATTAACACTTTATATTCCTTTAAGCTGTTCGAAAACGGAAAGGAAAAAGAATTTTGGAGCTTTTTGACCGTGGAAAAATTATACTGCCATTTATTTGCGAATTTATTCCAAGTAAGTATAAAATTAAAAATTATAAGCCTCTTTTTTCAATAAAATTAGAAGTCTGATTGAATTTGTAGTAATTATGCAGCTTTACCAGTTGCTTTTATTTCAAAACTGACTTAGCCAAACTTAATTTCAGCCACCGGTCTTTATTCTTACCAATGCGCAAAGTCATAAAATGAACTGCGTTGCGCATGAATAGATAGATTACATGACGATCTGTTTAGCCATAAGCAGTTTATTTTATAGAGAATCACGACGGTTAATTCAATGTACCCAAAGGTCTCGAGAAGAATTGAAATTAATTTGTATAATACCAGAAAAATGGGTTTGCGCATGACAAAAATAACAGCCGTTGGCCGAAATTAAGACTGACCGTAAAATTTAAAAATGTAATTACATTAGTGTTACGATATGGGAATCAAGTTTTCCAATTATAAGCAAAAATGGACAAAATAGCTTTAAAATTTTTGAATCTTATTGCTATTATAAAGCTAAGTAAAAAAATTTAGTTTTTGAACATTATAGTTTTTTCAAATTTTCCCTGGTTTATTTTATAATTATTTAGAATTGATATTGAGTAAGGATCTTCTAACGTTAAAATTGTGATTAAACTGGTGTTACGATATCTGGATTAAACTTTCCAAAAGCGTAAAATGTACGAAGCAGTTTAAAAATGTTCTAGTGTCGAGTATATATAACTTAATAAAAAAATGTAATCTTTTAAACATTTATTTTTTAAAAAGGTTTACCACATTGATTTATATTACTCTTACCTAGATTTTATAGCGGGTAAGACTTTACTATCGTTAGCAAAATTTTTTTATAAAAATATGGCTCTTTTACAGCTTTTAACACCATGTATGTGCTTATCATTATAAAATAACAATAAAAAGGTCTTTTAAACAATTCAATTTTTATAATAAATTATCCATTTTTGTTTGTTTAGAAATTAAACCAGTCGAAAAATGTCAACGATGTGTGGATTCGAATCGAAATTGCGCTTGGAAAGGGAAACAGTCTTGTAAAAGCCCATTGTCTTACGTGGGAAGTAAAAATGTCACCGTGAATAACAACCCTTGTCAGTATTGGCACAAAATCAATAATTCCATTTTAAAAACGGATTCCGCGATCAAAAAATACGGTTTTGGGGAGCACAACTATTGCAGAAATGCTGGATTTGACGCCCCTTGGTGTTACGTATCCGGTTCGGATACTGAAACGATCGAATACTGTTTTAAAACCTGTTTCAGTCTGACGAATCCGCCATCTCCGGACAATCAAATCAATAGTACCAAATTGATGTGGATAATTATTCCAACTGCCATCTTCTGCTCTCTGCTTTTAATATTATTTTTATTATTTGTAATATTTTATCTGCGAGTGTATCGCAAGTTAAAAGGTGTACCTCAGGTTTTACCCGGACAGTTACAAATGACCGAGAAGAAAATGGACAAAAACCACCGCCATCCGGGTGTGCTAGGGGGAGGGAAATTCGGCGTGGTAACGACCGGTCGGTTCAAAGGAAAATCAGTCGCGGTTAAGCAGTTGCGAGACGGATATTCGGATTACGACGAACGCTGTTTCCTGGAAGAGATCCGATTGCTTTGGAAAGCCAAAGGGAAATATATCGTTAAGATTTTGGGAGTCCGCACGATCAAACGTCCATACCGCTTGGTGCTGGAACTTATGAACGGCGGCAGCATGAAAGAGTGGCTGAAAAACGCCTCTTCTCAAATCGACGATGAAACCGTCAAAACTTTGCCTTTAAACACCTTGAACGTTTTGGCCAAATTTTCCAAAAGCGCCAACAAAGCCTGCCTTCGCTTGGAGCAGCTCAGTATTGTCCACCGGGACTTGGCCGCGCGGAATTTTCTTCTTCGAACCAACGAGCGAGACGAAATACTCAGTGTTGTGCTGTGCGATTTCGGTTTGGCGCGGGAAATCGGCGACTACGGGTTCTACGAACCGCCCACTCATCTTTCCGACGAGAGACCCATTCCCATAGCCCTGAACCCCCCGGAGTGCTTATGCGGCTCTGAAAGGGCCCGTCACGGCACGGCCACGGATGTGTGGGCCTTCGGCGTTCTCCTGTGGGAGATTTTCAGCTTGGGCCGAAATCCCTACGGGAATTGGGACCATCGGACGATTTTGAGAAAAGTCTGCGCCGACGGCTATCGGCTGCCCAAACCCCGGTTCTGTCCGTCCGGCGGGAAACTGTACGAAGACGCCATGTTGAAATGTTGGTGCGAAGAACCGGGCCGGCGGCCGAAATTCGCGGAATTGCTGCTGACGCTGCGAACCGTTTTCAAAAAACCAGAAACGGAAGCGGACGTTTCGGGCCTTTCCGCCGCGGCGGGTGGGTTGAACTCGGAGAGATGCACGGCGGACAGTGGGATCGAAGACTTTTCGGCCACCAGCACGTTGTCTCAAATTTCGGAACCGCAATCCGAGGCTCAGTCTTTATTAGCAACCGCATATTCCAGCGTTTTGAACAGAGCGGAGTCTCAAAACTCGACGGGGATTGTGTATGGAAAAGTAATGAATTTGTCAGAGTTTCCGAATTCCTCCGATATTTCGCCTGACATTAACAAAGTATCTCACGTCTTTTAAAAAAGAAACCGGAAATATGCAATTTTAACCAAAAAAAACATATATTCGCGGGTTACGCGTGGATTTGAACTTAGACGGGTTTTAATCAGTGCTTCCGTTGTATTTTTAAAATGCGTAACAAATATATGAAACTTTTTTCATATGACTTTTATCTTTTTCATAATTTTTGTATAAATTTGACAAAACTGATATGTATCTAATTTTATATTCTGCTTTAATAAAAAATTGACAAAAATAAAAACACAGTATAATAAAAACCACATATTGCAAATTATAGGTGAGACGAAGAATCAAAAAACACCACGGAACGATGCGTATAGACGAATAAGCCCTTAACTAAGCTCCGCCCGTAAAAAAACTAAAATTAATAAAATTTTATGTTAAAGTATGTCCTGAGTCTCGAAAAGAAAATTAGGGGACTTTTTTAAAGTTAGGTGCGCGTTTTTGAAACGCGTACCTGAAAATTAATAAAAAACCGTAAAAAAAATTTTAAAAAAATTAACTAAAAATGGATGTTGCAATTAATTTTTTTTTAACAAAAGTAGTCATAAATTGTGCAATATTACGGCTATTTAAAAACTAAACTATCATTTTATTTGTAGTTAAACGAACAACAAAATGATAATTTTAGACTATTATATTTTTTTCATTGTTATTATTATTATTTTGTAATCCCAATTGCAAAAAACAAATAACAGCCAATAAAATATGAAATTCTGATAACACCGCTGTGTTGTTCGTTTAAATAAAAATAAAACCTTAGTTTGATTTTTAAAATAACCATAATCCTTTGGGATTCATTCCGCTGCATATCCGCAGAAGGTATTCCGCGTCAGTGCTGCTCGATGTTAAATTCCGCTCCCGCCCCATACCGGCGCAGAATTTAACACACAACAGCACTGACGCGGAATACCTTCTGTGGATATGCAGCGGTTTTTGAACGAAAAAATCCCAAGGGGTTATTATTGCATAAGTTATACCTGCTGTTGCGAACAAAAGATTAATTACAACATGTATTTTAAGTATATGTTAATTTTCTAAAAACATTTTTACCGATTTTTTTTATATTTTCAGGAACGCGTTTTAAAAGCGCGCCCTTAAAGGTGCAGTGCGGAGTCAAACTTTTTGTCTTCGATTTTGATAAATTTTTGTGAAAATCTTAACGATGCCCCCGCAAAATTTTTTCAAATAACCCATAAAATTTTTTCAACAAAATATCTTCAATGGTTCAGGAGTTATGACCCCCCAAAAATGGCGTTTTTCGAAAATTCTGTACGTGAGAGATTTTTCAATTGGTATCACGATTTAAGTTACAAATTATGCATAAAAGAAGGCGGTTACTTTCTACTTTAATTTGATATCTTGATCGTTAAGATCGGTGCAGTATTTGTCGAGATATTGCGTTTCCTGCACAAAAAACCCGCGATTTTTTTGCTAAAAAATACGAAGTGACGGCAAAAATATTGGGGAAACTAAATCAAATCACTCCCGTCGTTTGTTTTTTTTTTAGCAAAAAAGCTCGGGTTTTTCGTACGGTAAACGCAATATCTCGAGAAATACTGCATCAATCTTAACGATAAAGGTATCAAATTAAAGTAAAAAGTAACCGCTTTCTTTAAATGCATATTTTGGAATTTAAATTGTAATACCCATTGAGCAATCTTTCAAGTACAGAATTGTCGAAAAATGCAATTTTCGGAGGGTCATATATCCGGAACCACTGGAGATATTTTAATGAAAAAAAATTTTGTGGGCTATTGGGGGCAGGGGTAAGTTTTTCACAAAAAATAATCAAAATCGAAGACAAAAAGTTTGACTCGGTACCGCACCTTTAACTTTCGCAAACGCATCTAATTTTTTTCGAGACTGAGGACATACTTTCTTTAACATAGTAATTTATGTAATTTAATTCATTTTTGTATTTTTGCGGGCGGTGCTTAGTTAATGAGGATGTTTCTATAAAACTCAAAAAACCTTTGATATCTTGAATTAACTAGAATTACTTCCTTATATATTTGAAAACTATAAATAAATTTTGCTTATTAATTGTGCTGTACATTATTGTGTAATAAATAAAATTGTGCTTCATCTGCGCGTCTTTGTAGTTTTCATATATGCAAAATTCATGAATCTGACATAATAAAAAATTTGCACATGGCGTTGTTTAATTTGCATGGGTTGCGTGCAGCTGATTGAAACTGATGCGTTGATAGCTGATTCGTGCATCAAAAAGAACATTTAAAAAAACTAAACTAAAAAATTATAATTTTTAAAAATAAAAACAAAAAAAATGATTAACCGGTACTCAAACACGCTAAAAATGTACATGACGTTGACATCCTGTCGATTTGCCTAGCACGCTACTCGTCCACAATTCTCTAAACTTGCTTAAACTTACTTTACCGCGACAAAATTAAATTCGTAAACTTCTCTTTTTGGCGAAATAACCGCAGGTTTTGTATGCATAAAACGCAACTTTTCAAAAAATACGGCTTTAATCCTAATAATTAAGGTATCAAAAGAAAATATAAAGTTTCCGTTTTTTTAAATGAATTATTTTAAAGTCAAAGTTTAGTATCCATTAAGCAATTTTTCGAGTACAGACGAATCACCAAAGAAACTCATTTTTTAAGGGTCGTATATCTCCTGAACAACTCAAAATATTTTGACGAAAAAAAACTGTAGGTTATTTGGGGCAGTGGCGTAAGGTTTTCACAAAAAAATCGTCACAAAAAGTGTGATTGTGGATCTATCGTTTAAAATTTCTTGGTCAATAAACAGTAAAGCTTTAAAGTATGCTTTACTGTTCATTGATTAAGAAGTTTTAAAAGATACCTTTCTAAAAGTGGGCAAGCAGACGGTATGTAAATATTTAATAAAATCTATAATATCATTCTGTAATCACTAAAATTATCGATTTTTACAGATTATGGTTGAATATCTGGCTGATCTTGTAAAACTATGAGGAAAAAACTGTGTAATTATGACCATCTTTTAAACATTTGAAACGCAGAATTTTTAAAATTCCGCCTTTTCAAAAAATATAAATTAAAAAATTAGACGACTAACGTTTAAAAAATTGGCATTTTTGTTCAAAATTAAGTAATATGATTCTGATTCTAACCTAGCGGGTAGAATCAGAAACAGAGCTGCCGTTATCTGCTGTTATCAATAAATCGATAACAAGGACCTAAATGAAAAAAGTGGCTCCTAAGAAAGTTGATTAATTCTTTCTTTTTTCCAATGAGCCTATGTTTATTTTTGATCAATCAGTAACGAAGGAGGAATATCGATTTTTAGAATTGAGCGTTAGAATAACAGTAAGAAGAAGAAGGAGAGATGAACATGAATCTCAAAATTTACCCACGTTCTCTAATTATGGTTGGCGCGGCGCCACGGGGCTAAATCGCCGCGTGTCGCTTCCGCGCCACCCATGATAGAAATTTAAAAGTTTATTAGTTTTTTATACAAATAATTTTTGTAAATTTTGTTTTTTTATATTTTTTTGTAATTTAATGAAATTTTAACATGTTTAGCCTGGGGTATATGGAAAACTACTGTAATTTGTCCGGATTAACTTACTCCAAGTTAGCCCCCGAATATACCGTAGTTTATCCGGGAGTATACTCCGGATACACATACACGGAGTATACACCGTGTATACCCCGCTTTGTGAATTCCGGCCCTGGTCTCTTCAGACAGTTTTTCCCAACGCCACCGCGTTTTATAGCAAAGGACGTGCAATGTAGAGCAAAAATGACATGTTTTACAAAAATAAACTGTTTTTTTATTATTGTAATTTAGGGTATTATAATAATATTTTAAAATACCTGAATGACAGAAATTCAATTGAGTGACGAAAAGCAGAAAAAATGTTGCGTTTAAATAATGTTTGTAAATCTACATAAATTATAAAAATACAAAAATTTGAAAATGCATTATTAAAATATTGCACAATGCTTACAGTTTGAGGGGAACTCCAAACTTTCGGACCATCTGTCTAAAAATAGCGACGCAATATTTATGTACCATCTCATTACAAATTGCGGCGCAAAAAATATATATAATAAATCTAAGAAACCCGTATTTGGTAAAAAATAATGCGCAAACTATATAGACTATTATGTGTTGTAAGAGGAAAAATATTATGGTTTTTAAAAAATACAAAATTTTTGTTGAAATAAACTATTAGGTCCTATATCTGCTCTCATTTTGTACGCAAATTCTTAGAATACCTAAAAAATACAATACAATGAACATATTGCAATGAAAATTTTTGCAATACGCAGCAAAAATTACTTTTTTTGTAATTTTTTGAACATAAAATTTTTAAAGGTTATACGCGAAGAAATCTAATTTTCTTTTTCTTTTTAGCCTTTTCGTTACTGAACGCTGTGTATATTGAATACTTTTAATTAATAATTATTAAATTTCTATTTTTTTATACAGTGAATGTTTTTCTGGAGTTAGAAAATTCCCTTGTAACTTGATTTTTATTATCAATTATTTCGTTCGCTAGTTCCATATTTTCGACGTGCAGTTTGGAATCGTTGTCGTTTTGCCTTATGTTAAATGTTTCGTGAATGAATTAAATGATCGTGCATGCCAAAACTCGCGGTTTTTCACGCCGAAGAAAATTGTTTGGGAAGACTTTAAAAATATTTATAAAACCATGAAAACAACCAAGCAAAAACATAATTAGATAAAATCATGAAAACAGCCCAATCAAATCAAGGTTTTCTCTCAATCGTCGAGGAATTCTGGCTTAATGTAGGTAACGAAGCTGTCTGGGGCGTAATAAACTTTGAAGTTTTTTAAGTAGTAGGTGCACTTTTTTTCTCGAGAGTCGAAAGTGGCGGCTTTGCAGCGTTTTAGCCAGCATTCCTTCCAGCACTCTTTCATATTTTCGGTTCCCATAGTTTGAACAGGGGAGTCAAGCCGCACCCCGGTGAGGGCGAGGAATTTCTTGTCCTCCTCCTCGCCCCGATGAGCCTCGCTGGCCTTTATGTAGTTGACAGTGTTGAAATCCACATCGTAGCTGATTCGGAAGCCGTCTGGAAAATAGTGGCAGATATTTTCCGGCCAGTCTTTGTATGACACGGCGCGGCAATGGACGTCCCGTTTGCAGGAGAACCAACAGTCCTGGATGTCCTCCCGTCTGTCGCTTTTGTAGCTGCCGTAAAATCGTATTGTAGACAGTCGTCCGTAGTTCAGTTGAGGAGCGCCGATAGTGCTGCGACTTGGTTCGTATCCTGGCGTGATGGGTCCCCGGTGGCGGAAAAACCAGTCGCCAGCCGAAACCGAACCGGGTGCGACGGTGGCTAACAGCAGAATCGCCGATAATTTTAACATTTTCCCAGGAATTATATTTTCCCGCCGATTCAATATAGCGAAGGAAAGAAAGACTAAAGAGAAATTGAACCGTAAAAGACCGAAAAACAAATCTAATAAAATAAAAATTAATGACTACCACAGAAAAATGGTCAAAACGGTCAAAACGGGTCATATGATTAGTTAAAACCGGAATAACGGTCAAAACCGGTCATCTGATGAGTTTCCGCCCGGCTAGAAATGAGCCCTAACGCGGATTGCATTTCATTGAACAGGCAACATGGTCAAACGACCAATTTCCCCATTTTTCATAAAGTTAATTGGACAAAATGAAGAGCATATCCAACGGCAATACTGTGCAGGAATTAAATAATAAGCAGTTTATAGAAAAATCCTCTGGATTCTTTACTCAAAATTACAATAAAAAGAATAAACTGCAAAATAAATAAATGCAAAACTCAAACAAAACAATGTCTAAATTGTGTCTTTTTTTAGTTTTCACCCAAATAGACGAATGAAAAAAGAATATCTAAATATAATAAGCAAATTGCGCAAAAGGAACTCAGTGACTCTTTTAATTTTTATAAATAATATTTGAGACTATACGCTAATAAAAATAATTGAGAAAATCCCAATGAAATATTTTAAATTTTAGTTACATGTTTTTTGTTTATATATGTTATTTTACACACAAATTTATCATTTTAAATTTTTAAATTTTCTACTTTTAGCATATTTAAAAAAAAACGGCTAACAACAACGCCAGAAATAACCACATTTTTCCGCTTTTTAATAAATTTTAAAAAAATTGTGAAAACAGCAAAACTTAATTGTTTCCTTTTCATAACCTTATATCCGATTGCTGTGATTGTTTTAAACTATTAAATACGCCTTCTGAGTTTTCAGAAAACAATCAAAATCGCTTTTTTGGAACTTTAAAACAGTAAAATCGACAAATAAACTGTCGACTTGGATGAAGCTATCAGTTGAACACTAAGCTATTTATTGCTCTCGTAAATTAATTTTAGGATAAAAATAAAACCATAAATTATATTTTTTATTTCGAATTATTTCCGAATAAAATTTTTTTAGTATTTTTCAAAAAAAATTTAACTGTGTTTACAAACAATATTAGTAGAATTCTTAGACAATTATAGTTTTGCCTTATTGCGGATCTATTAAGCAATGATAGAGCATTTTCTGGTGTTCCAATTATCATTAAACGATATAGTCACCTTTAGTTTGTTCCATTTATATATATATATAAAGAGAGCATTTTATGGTGTTGCAATTATCATTAAACGGTATAGTTACTTGTAGTTTGTTCCATTTATATATATATATATATATATATATATATATATATATATATATATATATATATATATATATATATATATATATATATATATATATATATATATATATATATATATATATATATATATATATATATTGATATATATAAACTATTGAACGCTATAGTCAACGTTTATGTATATTTCGTTTGTTATATCATTAGATTTTTTTTCTTTTTTTGATAAAATGCTTGGTATAAATATATTTACAACAAAAAAAGTACACAAATAACCAAAATAATTGATTGATGTCTAACTGGAAAATGCAAAAGCCATATTTGGTATTTGGTTTTTGTAATATAGTTTAAAACTCTTTTGTCTTTGACTACAGTGCACACAATTTGTATATAAGCTGCACATGAATAAGTCATATATCAATTTTTTAAATTCCTCTAAGGACCTTTATGTACATTCATTTTCCTGTCAGAATTCTCCATTGTTTTATTCATTGGAAAATGCAAAAGCCATATTTGGTATTTGGTTTTTGTAATATAGTTTAAAACTCTTTTGTCTTTGACTACAGTGCACACAATTTGTATATAAGCTGCACATGAATAAGTCATATATCAATTTTTTAAATTCCTCTAAGGACCTTTATGTACATTCATTTTCCTGTCGGAATTCTCCATTGTTTTATTCATTGGAAAATGCAAAAGCCATATTTGGTATGTAATATAGTTTAAAACTCTTTTGCTTTTGACTACAGTGCACACAATTTGTATATAAGCTGCACATCTTCAATGTCACAAGTAGTTCTTCTAAAAAAAACAGTTCGTCGAAGCCCAAGCTAAAACAAACAGTCGGTTTGAAGAAGTTCAGAATAAGCTTGGAGAAGTTTTAAACTGTCTGGAGAGACAAAACAACTTAGAAAATCTAGCTTTTGATTCTTCTGAATTATTAGACAATCATGATGAAGTTGGTGAAACTCAGGCTTTTACTGAGGTAAAAAGGCAAAAGCCACAAAGAAAATCTCATTTTCTAACTCGAAACGACGTCTATCTTATCATCGAGGAAAATAACAAAAAAGCAGAGGAGATGGCGCGACGGAAAGAAAATCGTAAAGGACTGGTAATTGGAGGCTTTACAGAATCTGCAGAGGCCGATGAAAACCGGAGATTAAATAATCTTTTGGAGAGTTTGACGCCTGAAGGATACACTGTGCCTAAAATAACTACCCCTTTTCGCATGGGAAGAATCATGCCGCAAAAAGGCCCGAGGCTTTTAAAAGTAATTTTTGAGCAATTAGCAGAACGCCAAATGATTCTTTTTGAAAGCAAAAAAACTAAAATCCATGGAGGCATGGAATTTTGCTTGAAACAAATACTTGCGACCAATCCGTACAGCCTTTGAACGCGGACGAATTCAAGAACTTTACAAAGAAATCCAAGAAAAAACAGAGGCGGAAGGTCTTCCACTCGAAAGGTTTTTTGCCTCCGGAGACGTGGAAATTCGTCAAAAGTAACAGATTTAACATTACAGCCTGTCGGAGATCCGGTACAATTGATTCCGAGTCAAAGCTGCTGAAAGAAACAGTTAACGACTCTAAATGAAAAATGTGCACCGGTAGTATTCTATCATGCTGTTTGTACAATGTGCGTAGTGTAAAAAACAAGTTGAACGAATTCCACGGCCCGACACCATTGGTCACGCGTGAAAATGCATTGCATAAAATGAAACAATTTGACCAGTTTTTACAAAATTTAACAAGCGTAACGCACTGAGTAATTCTTTTAGGCGACTTCAATATGCCCAAAATAAACTGGCAAATTCCAAAAGTAATCGGAAACGAACAAATTCATGAAACATTTTTAAATAGCGTGGTTGATTTTGGTTTTGAACAACTTGTTAATTTCCCTACTCATAACAGTGGAAGCACCTTAGACCTACATGGTGTTAACAAATCAAAAGAGTTTAGTTACCGATATTGAAGAATGTGAGTCATTTTCTTTGACGTGTGATTATGTACATAGGTGTAGCTCTAAAATTAAATTTTTGTGTAAATAAAACTTTTTAAAACCCAGAAAATTAAAGATTTTAAAAACGCCGATTTTAATGCTATTAGAAATAAATTACAGCAAATAAATTGGATGGAATTTTTTGCTGAGACTTATGATATTGAATCATTGTACTCTTGTTTCTGTCATGTTATGTATGATTGTATAAATGACCACGTTCCTTTCAAAATCTTGAAAACGGAAAATACCGGTTATCCGTCCTACATAATCCGAATGTTATGAAAAAAAACGGCTTTATCGCAATAGTAAAAAAATCCAATTAAGAGCAGAAAAAAATGCTATAAATTCCAATAATATTCAACCTTTTTCCAATTACGCTAATTCTAAATTGAAGTTTAAGTCTAAAAAAATTGAAGAAATAAAAACAAGTGACGGAAAACTCATTGAAAATGACAAAGAAAAATAATTTATTCAATCATTTCTTTAGCTCGGTTTTTCCTGTGGATAATCGTGAGCTTCTGATCTTTTCTTTGACAGTTAAAGAATTAACTGATGTGAAACAAGTGGTGTTGATTGAGATTGAACTGTTTGTACTGACGTAGTAACATTTTGATTAGTGGTAGTTACATTATTAACAGAATATTTGGCTTGAAATGCATCACTAAATTATCACAATTGCACAATTTTATATATTAGCTCCAAAAATTTTAGTCATTCAAATAATTGATATATACAAAAAAGGGTAATTTTATTTTAATAATTTTATTATGTTTAAATGGACTGTATGAAAGCTGAATAATGTAAAAATATGAGTTTGGTTTCATGTTTCTAAATTGGTAGTTTAGAAAAAATAGAGATTTTTAAAATTTACGTTTTTTTGGAAAATTGTAAAATTTTATTTATAAACCTTAAATTTTTTTAAAAATTAAGTAGATTTTTAAAAAGTTTATATTTTTTATTTAAAAATAGCTATTTTTAGTATTATTAAAAGCTTGAAATGTTGAATATTTGGCTTAAAATTCATCACTAAATTATTATAATTCCGCTATTTTATATTTTAGCTCCTAAAATTTTAGTCATTCAAATGGTTGATATACAAAAAAGGGTTATTTTATTTTAATAATTTTATTATGGTTAAATGGACTGTACTGTACGGCAGCTAAATATTGTCAAAATATAAGTTTGGTTTTATGTTTTTAAATCGGTAAACTGGTTAAATTTAGAAAAAAATAAAGATTTTTAAAATTTACGTTTTTTTTGCAAAATTACAAAATTTTGGTTGTAAAAAATAAAAAAATTTTGAAAGTAAAGCTTATTTTTGAAAACTTTGTATATTTTTACTTATAAATAGTTAATTTTAGCATTATTAACAGATTATTTGTTTTAAAATCTATGACTAAATTATCCCAATTCTGCAATGCTTTATTTATGCTTCTAAAATTTTAGGCATTTAAATGATTGATTCTCAAAAAAAGTACTTTTTTCTTTGTTTTTTTACAGTTGAAAGGACCAAATAGGGGTTAAATAATAACAAAGGGGCACTGCGGTCTGAATATTTTGAAATAGTATTTAGTTGATTTTCAAAACCAAAAAAAATTCAAAATTTTTTATTTTTTTTTGAAAAATTGTACAAATTCATTTTCAAAAATTAAAAATTTAGCAAATTAATGTTGATTATAAAAAAATTCAAACTATTTTATATAGGTAAAAACTAAATTCTACCACAAAACAAATTAATCTAGGTTTTTATTGTCATTCAAAAAACATATTTTTTCCAAAAAAAATTCTCGAAAAAGTCTAAGGCACCAACTTCAAGGGGGTACCACAGACACACGGGTTGATCAAATTGAGCTAAAAATGTTTTTTTTTCATTCACAACATCTTAAATATCACATATCTTAATTTGAACGAAATCTAAGACTATCGATCTGACACCTTGGAATAGCGATTTTGAATTCATAGAGAATGCGGGTCTTAAAATTTGCCCGTAAAACAATTTTTTATAAGCGCTTTTTTGTTTTTTGTTTAGTTTATAATGCTTCGAACAAAAGATTTTAAATAAAAATTCATAAACTGTATTTTTCATTATTTTTTAAAATTTATTATGTAGCTAAAACCACAAAAAAATCAAATCTAGACAAAATTAAACACATAGCACAATCAATATAATAAGTATGAAAGGTTTTCTTTGTTTTCTACATATTATAAAATAAAAAAAATTGTCGAAATATCAAACATATTATATTTTCACTGGAAGCTTATTTTGTAAAAACCTAACTAATTATAGCATCCGATATTTATTGTTTTCAGGGAGTTTGTTTTAGTAATATAAAACACTAGATACTTTGTAAGCAATTTTCAAGTTTTTAATAAGCATAGAATTCTTAAAAAGCTGCACCACGACAACCAAATTAAATCTCTTTTTACCCTATAAAATAAAATATGATATTTAAAATTATACTATCAAATAATATTATTACTATTATATCATATTTAAATTTACACTGTCGTATAATATGAATATTTTAAAACATTAAATTTTACATTTATTATCATATCAAAAATACACAATTTATTAACTGATATGTTATATCACAAACTGAAACCACCTGTAATATTGTAAAATTTATTCGCATTCCACTAATACGTTTTAAATTTTTAGAAATCTTTGATTATGCTGAAAATAAACTAGCAAAGCAAAACAAAAAAACTAAACTTAAACTGTGCTAAACATTATTAAAAAAAACATTTAAAACTGATAAAATATGAGGAAACACTAATGCTCTGCGTCATTTTTATTGAAATAAAAGCATAATTTTTATTTTTTTACAGCGTAATATTTCAAATTTTCTTTATTTTTTTTTTTAATTATAAAAAAATTTTAGTTGAAGCTGTATAGCCACATGTTGTTTTATTTTCTTTAATTCGAAACAATATTTTACGACTCAATTTGATTTTCGAAATTCTCAATTCTCGAAAACATAAATATAACCGAAATAAATTTTTGATATTTTTAGATATATATATATATATATATATATATATATATAAATAAAGTGTTTTTTAAAATATATTTTATGTTTTGTAAAATTACATTTTATGCTAAAGACTAAAAATGGGATAATATCTATATTATATAAGTATTTTTATTGGCTAGTATTTTAATAGTAGTAAATCAAGTATATTTTTAAAATTATTTACACATAGTACACAATACACCTATCAAATACTAAACTAAATTAAAAAAATATATGGTTTACGCAACAAGATCATGTCAAATTATCAGCAAAAAAACATTAAAATTAACCTTTTGTGATTTTTTTATAGCCGCTGCAAATCCGCCGAAGGCATTCCGCGTCAGTGCTGCAATGTGTTAAACTCAGTCAGTGCTGCAATAAGCTAAACGATCGGCGCCAAGTTTAAAATTTAACAGCGGTGGCGCAGAATGCGTTCTGCGGATTTGGAGCGGAAAGAATCGCAAAGGGTTAAAATCACCCAGACTGTTTTCAGCTGCCGAAAGTACTTTTTGACACACAGCCATATCGCATGACAAGGTCAGGGGCCTTTTTAACCATAAGTCCATAGCCCGTTCGTTTATTTCTGTTTGATTGAAAAACGGAGATTTTTATTTTTCTGAACACCAGATTTAAAAAAAAATGAAAGTGAATTCACGATTGACTGGTTTTTAACTTTGGAACTAATTATTTAGTTGAAAAAATTTGCAAAAAGTTCCACTATATCACTATATATATATATATATATATATATATATATATATAAACATTGGTAAAATACATAGACTATATCATAAAGATCAAACCGCAAAAAACATCTTTTCACACAAGTTTGAAATTATTTGAAAATTAGAATACAATAAAACATATTAGAGAAAAATTTGGACTTTGTTGTAAACGTGGCTATTATTTCAAATCGTTTTGTTTACGTGTTTTTTCTTAAAATTTGTTTGAACTGCAGTTTGACAAAAATAATTCATACAAAAATACAAAATAACCAATGAATTTGTTGGCAAATCAAATATAAATGCATATAAACTTTAAAATTTACTAACAAAATATGAATAAGAATCATAAAGGCAATAAACACTCTTGGATTTATAAGTGCGGTCGGGTAGATAATCGATTTTAAATGATGATTTTCACTAGTGAAACGATTAATAAAATATTACCAACATTAAGAACTTTCCTATAGTATCTTATTTTTTTTATAAATTACGAAATAAGTATAATACGCTTTTCCGAAAATCATATATTTTGGTAACTTTTTGCCCTCAAGTAGGATTGTATTTGCGCCAGAATTTCACCAAGCCAAAAATTATTTTAATTTGAAACACTAAGGTTCTTTTTTAACTAAAACATAAGTATTTTTTGCGAGGTATTTTAGTTTGTATTGGAGTATCTTATTTGGAGAGTCCATTACAGTAAGTACCCAAGTAAAATTCAGCAAGACACCAACATCAAATAAGTTCAAAATGTATTGGTTTTGCATCAATATTACCCTATTACACCTTTAAACCCAATTAAACAAATATTATTAATACCTAAATACAGTCAAAAATGTCACAAGTTTTGATGTTTAATAATAGAATTTATAGTTATCTTACAGTATTAACTCTTTTTTATAACTTGTAAAGCGTATAACAAATATGCATATACAAATGCGTTGTGTTAACAAAATGCTCTCATTTAAACAGCGGGTAAGCTTCACGTAAGGATCTTTTTTATCAATTGAATTTCGCATTGGCCAGTTAAGCTCGATTTGAAGATTTGTTTCAAAAATAGCTCTACAGTGTTTTTTTTTGTTGAATAACACCACAATCGGAACTCTACTATACTGCAGACGGAATTTTTCTTACATGAGCGTTTCTTTCTCTTCGTCGTTGCCTTTGCCCTTTCGCGAGAGTTGGGGGTAGGATGGAGGCGGTGCCGAAGGGAGTGCGTGCGTGGTCACCGCGAAATCACCACCGGATGGCGGGTCCACGGATACCACCATCTTTTTACCTTCAGGCCCGTTTTGCAAATCTAAAATCGTGGGAAAAGTATTAACTGAATAGAAAAAATTACAGGCCTGTTTTATACATCAGACGCTTGTAAATTCTTATTTTAGTGGGGCGAAATTTACGAAGCGGGGCTAACCATGGGCTAACTCGGCCCCGGGCTAGCCCCCTGATTAACTACGGTATATTCCGGGGCCAACTTGGTAGCCCCGGAATATACCGTAGTTAATCAAACGCTTGCCGACTTGGTGCTAAGTTAGAAAGTTGTTTAAAACTCTTAACAATGTTTTAAATTTGGTGTTTTTTCTAAAGATATCTTTAGAAAAAACTCTTTTTTTAAATAGCATAAATTAATATTTACACAGTTTTATGCATATCTGCTTTAAATAAAAGCTAATATAGCCTTAACTGCTAGTTATGGGTTTTTCTAACTCTTAACTAGGGGTTATTGTCTTATTAGTTTGTATTTATAACAAATATGAATAAAATTAAAAAAATATCAATTAAGCCATGCAGACAAAAAGTTTAATAAGATTTCTCGAGAAGTTTGCAAAAGTATTTATGAAACAGGCCTCGAAAATTTTTAACTAAGGCATTTTTAAGGCCGTGCTCACAAAAAAATTTATTGTGAGCACTTACGCCAAACACTTTCGCCGCTTAAAGCTGGTTCATGCTTATGACAAAACGTCCTTTGGACTAAGTCCATTAGACAAAAGTCCTTTGGACTTTGTCCAAAGGACAAAAACAGCGTAAAAACGACTTTTGACTTTTTCCAAAGGACAAAATCCAAAGGACAACGTGTTCATACTTTTTGTCCTTTGGACTTTTCCCTTTGGATTTTGTCCTTTGAACTTTGTCCAAAGGACAAATTCTAGGTAGTATTCATACTTTGTCCAAAGGAAAAAATTCAAAGGACATTTTGGCTTGTCCAAAGGACGTTTTGGCTTTTCTAGAATTGTCCATTGGACTTTGTCCAAAGGACGTTTTGTCGTAAGTATGAACCAGCCTTTACTTTTCAGCTTGAATTTAAAAGCATAACCGCTCTCCGATGATAAAAATGAAGCATAAACGCGCAAACCAAGAAAAATAAAAAAATTGTCAATGATAATATAACCAGTCATTAATAAATTTCGTCACGTTTTGTAAAAGTTTTTCGGATAAAGAATTTTTACTTGACCATTCATCTAATTTTATTCTAACATAACATACTTTATTTAAGTAAATGCCGGAAACAGATGAAGCAAAACTATAGGAGCATTTGCCTTCTCGTGAGCTCCGGATAATCATGGAGTGGCGGAAAAGCAAGAGAATACATGTTGTCACTGGCAAATGTCTCTATTCAAGTGAGATTCGAGAAGATTGCATGAACTTCGATAATAAAAATCCGAATGAACACCAAAAGGATATTTGGGCTTATTGCATGTTAAATTATGTATGCCTTCACCACTCCTTCGTTTTTGCAAATATAATAATAAATAAATAAATGAACATGCATACCTGGGTAAAAATGATCAGGTGGCAAAGGAGATGGAGCCTTGTGGGCGGCGTGTTCCGCATCCATGCGGTCCAATTGGGCCCTGGACAGATGATCCACGATCCCGGCGCCATAGGCGTCGCCCAGCACGTTGATACTGGTCCGAATTCGGTCTCTAAAACTCCACTTAGGTAAAGTTCAATACAGCATAATTTCAATAATCACAAGTAATAAATAATTTGCATACGCTGTCGTTTAATTTGCATGAGCATGGTTTGCGCTCAGCTGATTCGTTCGGTTCAGTATGATTCGTTTGTCGAGTTCGTTTAACGTTTAGTATGTTGTTCAGTTCAATATTAATACGTTCAGTATTTTTTTGCGTCCGCAAGTTTCAATTAAAGAATTAGAAAAGTTCAACTGTTGCGAACACAATTTCCAGAACTAAATCTCAGTTCAGGTGAGATTCAAGTATATTCGTTATGTTCTATGTATCTTTTGTTCTATTCTATTCGATTCCTAAATACTAAGTTTTTTTTACTTCATCTTTTACTTTTATTGCATATTTTATAGGAACATTTGTCTTTTTTTGTATCAAACCATTTCTATCATATTTTTAAAAAGAATGGCATTCGCATTTATATCATTTTGACAATAAAAATATTGAGAAATCAAGAAAATTTGTTTCTGACTCAAGTTGCTTGCTTTTTTGTTTAAATTCTTATATCAATATTTTTTTAAACATATTTATTGTATACATAGCTATTTTCAATAAATTAATATTTTTAATGAATCTTACCACAACCTATCGACAGTCACGATCAAACTGACCCGGAATGTGATATTCCATACTTTATAAATGTTTATTAAAGACCAATTCTTAATAAAAAATAGGAAACTTACAATATTCAATCTACAGCAATGATCAAACCGACCCGGAGTGTAATATTCCACATTTTTTTTAAATGATTAATTATTGCAGACCAATGCAATAATCTCCCGTAAGAAATAATTTACATACGGTTTGGTTAAAATGTTTGTTTACAACTGTCGAAACCTTAATTTTTTTGTTGGAAAACCGCTCAAAATTTAATAAGCGCATTATTACTGAGCTCAACATTATACGGAACGACCAATCAGCTGCGGGCCAAACATGCTTATTTATATTATTTCTCACTGAGATTCCTCCATTCTCAATTAAAGTGCAATGTGTCTATTGCTTGTATGTCCCTTTTTTTAGACAAAATAAAAATACAATATAACAAGTAAGAAACTTACAACAACCAATCTACAGCCACAATCAAACTGACATCTTTAGTGGGCAATCCGACGGCTGTCAACACCAGGAGCATTGTGACCAACCCTGCACTGGGAACGCTTGCGGCTCCAATCGATGCCAATGTTGAAGTTAAGCTTAAAAAAAGCACATTGCAAGAACTTCCGTTGTGATAATGTTTCAGAAATATGACGCCTTATAAATATGAATTCAAATGTAACACTGGCGAGCGATGCTGTAACGCAGCACTATAGTCAATGAGGTACTAAAGCTAAAGATTACAAGTCGAAGTTCTGTAACGCTCATCAAAAACCTAAAAATAGCTAATTGTTTCGCATTTTTTCTTTCAAACCTCGATTTATTTGGCCTCATATTTCTGGACGTATAAGAATAACGACGAAACTTCAATATACACGAAGGTATCGTAAACGTTTTTTTATGTAAAAAGAGGTAGTTAGGTAGGATCATCAAGGAGCCCAAAAAAGTCCAAAAATTTGTTACCAGAAACAATGTTTAAACAAAAAACATAAAAATGGTAAATTATAATTCAAAAATTAAATGTACCTTAGAATAAACTAAATAATGATTGATGAATCCATTAATTGAACGCACATCTACTTCCAAACTGACTCTTACATTTTATTGTTAAAGTGTTATATTTTTAACAGTATAAAACAGGAGACAAATTGGGAAAAGACGCACGTTCTTTAATGGATTCTTGATTTATTAATCAATTTATTCTATAGTTTAATGAGTTTTTGTATTATATGTAGCTTACCTTTTTATATGTTTTTTTTATCAAAAATAGTTTTGGTAACAAATTTTGGGGTATTTTTGATGTCCAGTTTAATTTATCTACTTTTTATTAATATCACTTAGAAAAATCTTTTTTAAGATGTTTCTGTACATTCGAATTTCCGTCGTAATTATTCAGATAGTTTTAGCGCATATCGGATGGTTTTGTGAGTTGTTCGGTAAAATAAAACGAAAGGATAAATGGGTTATTTTTATTTCTTCTGTGCTTTGTTTTATAATTGACACTTAAAATCGACTTTTACACCAATATTTTAAATTAAGAAAGAGTCAAATAAATTATTTTAGCCCTTCTAAATTTCTAAACGAAGTTTTAAAATTCATTTTAGTTTCAAACGGGAGAAAGAAAAAGTGCTTACTTAAAAAAAATAACCACACAACAATTACAAAAGACCGTGACCGACTTAATTTGTGGAAAACTAGTCTGATCCATATGTTACTGGGTGTAATTAAACCAAATTTAAAATTTAATTTTTTTGGCTACCTAGGCTTAATTTCTGCAGAATATTAGTATTATCCAACTCAACTCTGTTCATATCACTTACAGTAAATTGACGTCTTAAAATTATTTATTAGAATAATCTTTTTTTTTTGATAAAATATACATTATTTTCACGTTCACAAGTTATGACGTTATAGAATCACTTGTGACCAATTAGGGCCCGTTCACACCTGTTCCCAGTTCCCAGATCCCAATTCCCAGATCCCAGAAACGGCAAAAACAAGTGTTCACACCTGTTTCCCAGATCCCAGATCCCAGTTTTCAGTTCCCAGAAGGACTTGGAGTGGCGCTCCAACTTCTGGGAAAAAATTAAGGGAAGGGAAAGCGAGCGGAGAGGCGTTTTCGCGCATATATCACACGCGCTCAGTGCACACATATGGATTTTTTACGTAATAATGTTGGTAATTATGTTAATTGAGGATACACACCAGCTGAACAATATTGAGTTTTTGAACTTTTTGTGTGCAATTATTACAACAGCGCTTCGCTTCTTTTTTTGCTGCGTTTCTCCAGGCAGGTGTACGGATATGGAACAAAAATTGTTGGTTTTTAACCAAAACAATCCTAATACGATATTTTTAAACAAATTTAAAAGTTTTAGTTTAAAAAAATTAATTTATATTATTAAAACGTTTTTAAAATATTATTTTATTTATAAAATTAATAAAATACTACGTTTTATTAAACTAGACTTGATTCTTAGCTTTTTTTGATACTTCAATTTAGCGCTTTAAAAATTATTTTCAAAATATTCTTTATTTGTGTTTTAACGATTATTTTGTATTCGTACGTAGGATTCTACAACGCTTCGTAGGTACGATATTCAATTAGAACGCTTCGCTTTTGTTTTGTTTTGTTTCTTAAAGCGGGCACGAATATGATACAAAAATCCTTGTGTTTTTTTACCCAAATCATAGCTAAAACAATTTTTTTAAACAAATTTAAAAGTTTAACAGTTTTTATAGTCTAAAAAACTAATTTATATGATCAAAACGATTGTGAAATATTAATTTATTCATAAAAGTAATAAAAAGATGTTTTATTACAGTAAACTTTTTTTACAGTTTTGTTTTAATTATTCAATTTAGAACATTTAAAATTTATTTTAAATATTTTTTTGTGTTTTAAACGAATATTTCCTGTTGTCATTCGATCTTACGCGCGTTATTTGACTAATACAACCCTCGCGCGTTAAACAAACAAAGTTTTTATCCCGATAAACAAACATGTGTGAACAGGTCGTTTCTGGGATCTGGGATCTGGGAACTGGGATCTGGGAACTGGGATCTGGGAACTGGGATCAGGTGTGAACGGGGCCTTAGTGCTTCGGAAAAAAAGGAGATCTCTCATTTATTGGAGATCAATTTTTCCCAAGCGCTAATTGGCTAAAACAGCTTCTCCCACAACCATTCCCACAGAACAAAACATATATGACTTGATCATGAATATACTATGTGACGTTTTGGGGGTCCTTAAAACCCTGACGTGTTGTTTTCATTATCAAGAAATAAAATTCAATAGATATTCTAATTTAGAATTTAAAACATAAAAAATAAAGAAAAAAATGAATACTATAAATAAATCAAATTATACTAACCTAACCGTTATAACTTGACCCATAGATAAATGGATACCGTTCATTTGCGCGATAAAAATTGCTGCAACAGCTTCATAGAGCGCGGTTCCGTCCTAAAAAAAGTTGATTAATAAATAACTTTATAAGTTTTGCAGTTTTGGTAGGTACTAGGTAAATTCGAAAGTTCAACCAAACTTCTAAAGTTGTAATGTGCAAAAACAGTTTTGCATATTTGTACCAAAAAAAACTCATTTTGCTTTTAAATTTTGTTTTGTCATTTTCCTTTCTTATACATCCTCAACATAAATAAAATGTTGTTTTACCATGTTAATAGTGGCTCCCACGGGAAGAACGAATCTTGTCACTCGGCGATCCACACCGTTATTTTCTTCCAAACAACGAAATGTGACGGGAAGAGTGGCCGCGCTGCAAAATTAAAGTTTTTTGTTGCTATTTTTAAAAGTTATTTATATTTAGATTAAAACCGGATATTCAAGATTCAATGCCAAACAAGCTGCACTAATAGCAAACATAACAACAATGTCAATAAGATATCACTGTTTCTAGCAAAGTGTCTTTCTTGGGCCCGATCTTTTAAGCTTCAGTATACGCAAGACGAGCGTTCTGTTACTGCGCCACGACTTCATTTATAAGAAAATAAAATCTAGCTGACTCGAAAATTGCAGCATTCAATCGACTATATAACAACAAAACCATTTAAAATTTTTAACGAAAGCGTTTTAATCATAAAGATCAAAACTCATATTTTAATAATTATTTATCAAATTACTTAATTTAAAACCCAAATGCAATTTTTTAAAGGACTAAAGTTCGTTAATTTTTGTATATTTTGTAAAATAATGAAATTAAAAAAATTTTGCGTTCTTATTTGGTTTTTTTAAAACGTCATAATCGCTGAATTTTAATAAGTCCCCTCATATAGGTCTGCATATTAATTTTCGACGTCAGCCGGATATAATTCAATAATAAAAGGCGCTTTTTATGGCCAAACAGCGCGTCTGAAAAGTGAGGGGGCTCTCCGCCAGTGCTGCTCAATGTTAAACTGCTGCGCGGCGCTTGTTTATACACTGTGATACACGTGTTTTTAAACCCGCCGTGTTCATCTGCGTGTTTATACATTCGCCGTGTTTATACACGCGCCATGTTTATACACGCGTCGTGTTTAGACATTGAGACATGATATTTACGTTTTCGCATCTGCGCGGCGATAACAATCACAAAAGCTTAAGTTTTAAATAAGTCATTAAACAGTTTAACGTTTCACCGTCGTAACCAGGGGAAAAGGTAATCACGGGAACGGGTTAAAATTTATCTTTTTATTTCCGTTCAATTAATTTAATAACAAACATATCTGCTGAATAGTGGAAATGAGATTCATGTCAGTTTTATTTATGAATTAAGACGTTGGACTGTATGAAAAAGGGAGAAAATTTTACGACGCAGTTTTTTTTTGAGACAGAAAAGAAATAATTATTCGTACAGGGATTGAACCTTGGGTCTCCTTTCCTCGAATTGCAGGCCTGTTCTGCTCAGTCTGGCACGCTACTACTGCATCATACAGGCATTTGTTGTTTTACTTTACAAAATCTCTTATACTTACTAATATTAGTGCATCTTCAATTAAAGGGACGTTTTACGTCACATTAGTGACACATAAATATATGTTTTTCATTTTACATCATGTATTATCAATGTTAGATTTTTTAATAATGGTCGTTTTTTTCGAAAAAAATTAACTCTATCAAAAACTGAAATCAATTAAAAAGGTTAATACTAAATCGTTTCACTGCACAAATTCTAGTAAATAATTTTTTAATGTTATGTAATTAAATTTCACTGTTACCTAGAGGCTGTTCCTAGCGCAGTTATCCATGCTTGTAGCATACCACGAACAAAGATTAGGGGATTTCTCCTAAAATTTTTTTCACATTTAAAGTGCTCCACGCAAAAAAATAGTATAAAACGTAATCTAAATATTAAAATGCAGCTGAAAAATATCTTAATTTTTAGTGTTTTTTTAATCTATTATTTTGCTTTTTTTTATCGCCATTTACTTTTAAATACGTGATGTATTTAGTTATTTTTGGCCATCTTTGTGTTTATACTCTTATGTTTTTAACTTACATAAATTCTAAAAAACATGCTATTATAAAAGCTTAAAAAGTCAAGTGTATAAATCACTTTTATCATGGTTGATCCTGGGTGGGAAATTATTTAATTTTAGTCCTAGTCACTGGGGCCTGTTTCATAAAAACATTTGTAAATTCTCACTTTACAAGTCTCCGCCTACTTTTTGTAAAATACATAAGAAAGAATATGCGAGACAGTTTATCGATTTTAGGAACGGACCAATCAAGGCAGAACACTTTCTTATTGTTTTTATGGGCAGGCTTTAACGGATCATTCAGCGCAAAGCACTTTTTTACTGAGCGGAGATACTCCCCCTGCATTGCAAGCCGCTGTAAACTTTTTTCATAAATTTTACAAAAAGAAGACGCGGATATCGTCATTACTACGGCAAAATGAGCCACTGTTATTATAATATACAAGTGACTGTGACTCATTCTGTAGTTAATGAGGTCCTGTTTTAAATTTAAAACAAGTCACAGGCACACATATTTTACATGAACTGTGGCTCATTTTGCCGTAGTAACGACAATATGCAAAATAAAAATTTACAAACGTGAGGCCAGAGACCTATTTCATAAAGACGTTTGCAATTTTTCATTTTACAAATCTCCGCCTATTTTTTTGTAAATTACATGATAGAGATTATACGACACCGCGAATATTTATGGGTCAGCGGAGATGAAATGACGTGGCTGCGACCAATCCGCGCACAGCAGTGCGCGGAGATGCTCCCCCTGGATTACAAGTCGAAAAACCTTTATCGTGTATTTTACAAAAAATAGGTGGAGATTTGTGAAATGAGAATTTACAAAGGTTTTTATGAAACAAGCCCCAGGAAAATTTTCATATTAAAAAAAAGTAAACTGGCGCTCACCTTGTGAGAACAAAATACAAAAGAGGCAACGATAGGAGGGAGTGCACAGCTAGTCCAGCTATGACTGTGACCATGTACATGCCGAGCTGCTCTGCAGTTTTGCCTAAGTCCTCGATTTCCAGAATTTTTCCCGTTATAAGGCAAAGAATGCCGAATGGTGAATACCTAAAAAACCAGTATTGATTTATCAAAAGAAAAAACTGTATTGAGTTGTTTGTCAACTATTATATACTGGTAATATTAAGAACGTTTTTATTGTATTCGAAAAAATTCTAATAACGTCAAATATTTTTTCAAAACTTTATTTATGTTAACTGCTGAAATTTTTATGAATAAAAAATATGGCTAAAGAATAGAAAATTATTTAATTTGTTTAAATATCTTTTAGTAATATTGTTAATCAACGCAAATTGTCACAAAATCCTTTTGGTGTTTTTATAATTTTTAAGTAATTTTTTTTTTATTTTTGGCAAATAAAAACAAAAAAATTAAAATGGGATTTATTTTTATTAAACACCATAAAACAAACGCCTTTATCAAGTGTTCTAACCTTCCTGGGGAAATACTTAAAAAACGCCAGCAAAAGCGCCCGTGAGCGCTATTGTAAATTGCGTTTTGTAAAGTTTTTCCGGCTCAAATAAAATTAAAAATTAGCCTACCACATAACAATAGCCACCAATCGCATAATAATAGCGTCTAGTATGACAAAAAAATCAACCATTAATTGACCTTGATCACCCAGCTGACCAATCACAATACCAAAAGCAATACAGAATACAATAATTCCTAAATATATATATATTAAAGAGGCTGTACGTAACCTATTAAAATTACTGTTTTTGATTGTTTTTTAATGATTTTCAATGATTTTCAATGCAAAACATCGCTATTTTTTCGTTAAAATATCCCTATCGATTCAAAATATTGTCAGGTTTCCAAATCGATAAGGTTTTTTTTAATATTCTTAGACAGTTTTTTCCTGCATAAGCAATATTTGTAAAAACAACTAATGCAAAAACGGGCTATTTATAGCTTCATTTTGATATTTTTCTTGTAAGTTTTATCAAATTATTTGTCCGTACATTATAAAAGTCATTCAATTTTCCTAAAATTTCGTGTAAAATGTAAAAAGCAGTGAAACAAACGGGCATAATTGAAATTATATTCTGCAAAAATTACCCGAATTATTTTTCGAGTATTTTTATTTTGGGCCGGTTTTGTCGAGACGATACAATCAAACTGCAGAATGCTAAACCAAATTTTTTAACATTCTTTAAAACTAATTTGCGAAATATAATTCATGCAAACTGTTTTTTTTTAATTTTGTATTTATTAAAATACCAGCCATAAAATACCAGCCATATCAAGCATACCGCAATTGATAAATAGTCTTAGAGTGAAAACATTAATATCTCCCCAAATACATTGGCGCCAAATAAATACATTATTAAGTACATTAATAAATACATTATTAAGATACAACTAAAATCATACCTTTTTAAAGGATTTAGGGGAAGAGTATATTATTATTTTCAATTATTTTACTTTTTAATTTTATTATTATTTTAAAAAAACTTTAATTTGAATTTCTATTGCTTGATTATCCCCAACACTTTCTAATACACAAGTAATTTATGTGCTGTATTGCGTATCGGAAAGGAAAACTTTTAAAATATTAACCAAATAAATAAAATAAAAATAAAATATTAATAATAAATAAATTGTTAGGGTACCCAAAACATTCATTCCGTCGCTGTACTGAGCTGTCGGTTTTAACAAAAAAACCGTCCCGTTTTCAACAGCCTGTAAAGACGACGTGTCGTTGGGAACAATTTTCGGCCGAACTTTCTCGTATACAGTTTTAGTTTGTTGAAAAGTGGCCTGAACTATATTTTCTGGAAACATATTTCTAAAAAAAAAAACCAGTAAATTAAAGTTTTAAAATTTATTCGCTTTTTCTTAATATTAAAGTTTTGAATCTAATAATAAAACGCATAGATTTTTATTTAAGACTGAAACTTATCTGAACTGAACCTTTTATGACTTTAAAATAATTTCATTCATTTTAAGCACAAAGCTTCCGATTTTCTTGTTTAAAGTTAGGTAAGTCAATTCTTTTTTGTTCCATAAAAAATGCTGTATGCTAGCTATATCATGGGTGGCGCGGGAGCGCCACGAAGCGATTTAGCCCCGTGGCGCCGTTATTATTAGAGAACGTGGGTAAATTTTGAAATTCAGAACCTTCTTTTTCTTATTATTATTATTATTCCAACGCTCCATCCTTAAAAGCGATATTCCTCATTTGTTACTGATTGAACAAAAATAAACATGGGCTCATTAGAAAGAAGAAGGAATTACGCAACTTTCTTAGGAAGCACTTTTTTCGTTTAGGTCCTTGTTATCGATTTATTGATCAAAATAAAAAATTTGAAAAATAGACAAATAAAAACTCCCAACCGCACAATAACAGCGTTTTGGCAACAAAAAGGATTGTACAGAGCAAACAACCAACATGCCCTCATAGAAACCGCACAAAAAAAGCAGACCGGTTTTAATTGGTGGCAGAAACGGAACCAGTTCCCAGTGCCATCTCCTTCAACCACGCGGAAAACGGCGAAAACAACAGAGTACTTTTTTCAGTTATTCCATTACTGATGACAAAATTAATTCAAAGTTTTGTTTATTAAAAAATAATTATAAGCGTCCTTGGCGCGGGAGCGCCACGCGCCGCTAATCATCGGGGTGCCACACTGCAATTTAACCCACGGCACCGCGCCAACTATACTTAGAGAACGTGAGTAAATTTTGTAATTCATGTTCATCATCTTCTTATGATTATTATTATTTTTACTTTAAAAATTATAATTGCAATCATTGGCGCACGGCATCGCGCCAACTATATTTAGAGAACGTAGATAAACTTTGTCTGGAGCGCAATTGCACCGCACTAACTAAAATTAAACAACGTGGGTAATTTTTTTAATTTAAATTTATCTTCTTCTTATTATTATTTTTTATTTAAAAAAGTATATCTCGGCAACGGAATGATTATAAACATATGTCATTGCGCAGCTAAAACTATAGTTTATTAGGCTATTTTTTATTTTAATTCAAAAAAGTGGTAGACTAGCCTTGAAAAATGCTCTAAGAATAGAGCAGGAAAAAGGGGCGATTTTTTCCCGGGCGTATGTTTAGACAGAAAAGATGTGGACTAGGCTGAGATGGACATTATGTGGACTATAGGAAATTTGCATTTGGTTTGGGCAGCTGCTCACTAAATAAAAATTTCTACCTTATGATAATGATTTGTTTATACATTGATCTAATCATACAGCATTGTTGCATTTTTTTAGTTTGATGAAATGTCAATTTAAAAAATCATACTCACAGCAATCTTTGACAAGCGCGAAATCACCACTTTTTCAATTAGAACGTTATATTTGAAGAAGATTATATAGAACGTTATATTTGTAAGAAACAACTAAAAATTTGAAAAAGTAGTGGCGATTTCGCGCTTGTCAAAGATTGATGTGAGTATGATTTTTTAAATTGACATTTCATCAAACTTAAAAAAATGCAACAGTGCTGTGTGATTAGATCAATGTATAAACAAATCATTATCATATGGTAGAAATTTTTATTTAGTGAGCAGCTGCTCAAACCAAATGCAAATTTCCTATAGCCCACATAATGTCCATCTCAGCCTAGTCCATATCTTTTCTGTCTAAACATACGCCCGGGGAAAAATCGCCCCTTTTTCCTGCTCTATTCTTAGAACATTTTTCAAGGCTAGTTTTATTAATGGGTTATCCAGTTTTAAATCAAAGGCTAATATAGCAAACTTTGTTAGGACTGACGAAAATTACAGAGATTTTGAATTATTTTACTTTGTATAGCGTGATATTCTTAAATTTTGGTCCACATATGTATATTTTAAGAAAATTTTGACGGATTGATTAGATTTCAGTCAAAATAGATGAGGTCTGGAAGTTTTATACCCAGTGTTTAAGCTCAAAAAATAGTTGATTCCCAGAAAAATTGCTGCGCAGTTGATTTGGTAATATTTTGCTTGATTTTTAGGTTTTATTTAGGCTTAGGAAAACGTAAGGCTTTCATTGCATGGTTCATTGCTATAAATTGTGTTGCTAAAACAAAACAAACGGTAATTAGCAGCTCGAGAATCAAATCCTGGTGATCAAATGCTAGGGATCAAATTTTTTTAAAATTTCACTTTGGTTATTTATTTAGGATTTATCAATGAGCAAGCTTAGTGCGTTTTTACTGGGCTGGTGGCTTTTCAGAATATCGTCGGCTTTTCCAGACCATTTTCTATTATGGGCGCCGAAAATATGTTATCATATTTTTTTCAGATCAGAATTTTTTCGCAATGGTGGTAAAAACATCCACGTACTCAAAGTTAGATATGCCACTAATACTTGGTTTTTTTAATTAAAAAAATATACCGAATCAAATCTAAAAACTTGTATCCACTATTTCTTTATAGCGTGTGTTTTTTTCGGGGGAATGTGGCTACTCAAAGTATGGACAAAAAAGCTAAATTTCGTAGTTTGTGTCGGTAAGAATGTAATGATGTGAACAAAAAAAATACCACCGACCACAAACCGACCCAGCGAAAATTACCAAATTTAGCTTTGCTGTCCATACTTTTTAGAGAAGTCACATCTCCGCGAAGAAAACACACGCTATAAAGAAATAGTGGATACATACTTGGTTTTTTTATTCTAAAAAAAACACATACCGAATCAGATCTAAAAACGTGTCAAGGGTCGAGACAGAATGCGACTCTGTGCCTTCACCGAGTCTTTTTTTAATCGTAGGATCGCCGGGATGAATTATAAGAACAAGAGTAATTCCAGTCTGTAATAAAAACAATAATTTGTGGATATGATTAAAAGTTGTTGGAGCTGAAAGAACTTGGAGCTAAAAATTTACGTGGAACCAAAAATTAGCAATTCGAAGCGCTAAAACCTACATCTAACTAAACCCAAGCCTAAATTAAAGCCTAAAGCACTTTTGTTTTGTTTTATAATCCAAGTTCCTATTTACGCGGCTTAAGGAAATTTTCCGCGCATAGGCACCTTGCACTGGCACTCAGTGGTGGTGGTGACTCACCTTTTCATTATGGTGACTCGCTATGTTTATTGCATACTTCATGTATAAACCGAGTTCCAGTACAAGGTGTCTATACTCTTGTAAGGAATTACGTTGGTTGGCATTCTTCAAGAACAACCCACTCAAGTGCCTACCGGAAAGATGGATTGTTTGAAACCGTTATTTTTCAAGTAAATTATCGTGATAAAACTCACAAATAACACTTATCGCGGACTTTAGACCTTAATTTCCCTAAGCAACCTAAGCAAAACCTTAAAATCAAGCTAAATTTAATGTTTTGTTTGATTTTGAGGTTTTGCTTAGGTAGCTTAGGAAAACTAAGGTCTATAGGCACTTTGCACTGAAACTAGGTTTATACATGAAGTATGCAATATACATAAGTGTCACCATAATGGATAATTACCGTATCTCCTATTTATCTTTCGTAGTATGCAGATCAACCTATCGAAATTTCGCGCCCTTTCGGTCTGTTGATCTGCATACTACAAAAGATAAGTAGGAGATACGGTAATTATCCATTATGGTGACGCTTATGTATATTGCATACTTCATGTATAAACCAAGTTCCAGTGCAAGGTGCCTATAGTCCAGGATTCAGGTTGTTTATGAGTATTATCATGATATTTTTTTAAAATTTATCACTTTGTCAAAGATTTATTAAAAAACTATTTTAATTTAATGGGTTGTTTTTGAAAAATAACGGTTTTAAACTAGTAGTTCGTGCATGTTTAAAGTAGTCCATCTTGTTTTTTTTCGTTAATTTCTAAAGTGGGTTGTTCTTGAAGAATGCCCAATGGTTTGCATGTATGCTTGTTGGGTTGCATGCATATCCTAAAATAAAAATACAGACGTATGCATTAGTGATGTTCTTTTCCTATACCATATAACACTCTGGATATCCGGTGTCAAGGGATATTCCTTCCCCCTTAAAAATCCTCCCCGGAAAAACGTGCTTTTTAATTTAAAAATTATATAAACTCCATACCTTAAATAGCTTAAATACCAATTTTTGTGTAATAAATTCCATTAAAACATATTAACTCACCATTTGAATTTTGTTTGTAATTTTCTATTTTATTGTTATAATCAGGGGAAACTTTTTACCGGTATATTTATTCTTCCCCCCCCCTCTTCAAAAATTAACAAAAATTTTATGATAATACTTCTGCGCTTTCTGAAAAAACACATCATTAAATTAAAATGGTTATTTTGTTATCATAATAAATTTATAAAGTTATTGAGATAAAACCCATGAACAACCTTACCCATTTTTAAACTTAGTTCCTCTAAGCATACAATGTAGTAAGCAAAACCTTAAAATCAAACTGAATTTCACAACAAACAAACAACAATATAAAAAAGAGAGAGGAAAGAATAATATTCCGGTTTTTAAGCGGGATAGTTTTTCCGGGGGGAAAGAATTTACCAAGGAGGGAAAGAATTAACCGGTGTTTTAACGGGATATGTAGTTTTTCCGGGAGAAAAAAGAAGGGGGGAAAAGAAATCCCGCAACACCGGCCATTTAAATAGAAGCGAAATTCGAAGTTCCAGAGCGTTGCTCCTGAATTGAACAGTTTGAAGCTTATTAAGCTTAAATATAAAAAAATTAAAATACATTTCATGTTATGTTAAGTTATTTCAGAGATGTTTACTTGAAGTTATTTTTAACGGTTTTTATAAGTTTAAAAAAAGTTCTTTAAAAAATCCTTAAACAATTCTTTTAAAAATTTTACACAAAATATATGTAAATATATCTTATTCGGAAAATTAACACAAAAATAAGATGGAGTTCTTAATACCGGAAGGAGAACATCTGTCTAAACTCAACGGCACTGTGGAAGCGACCGAGCGGTCTCAAAAGCCGCCTGCCGCGCAGAAAAATTACAAAAAAAATTTAAAAAAAACATTAACAGAAACACGCACAATATTATTTACTTTTTTATTTTAACCATTTCAAGTATTTGCAAATGGATTTGAAATGAACCGCTGGAATTTCCAATCACATACAGTGTTAAATTAATAACGTTTCCTTATGGCATTCGAGTTTAATATGCATACAGTATTTTTTAAACATTATAGGTTTTTAATATAAAAATGTGCACTACTCAGGTTTCCATTTTTATAGAGTCTCAAATATGTCTTATAATAGATGCTGTTTATTTTAATTTTAATAATTTTGTTTGATCATAGCTATAAAAATTTAATATGTTTAACTTACAATGACGGCAACTATAGTGGTGGCGAAATAATAGGCGACCGCTAAAAATCCCATTTTTCCACTAGATTTGGCATCAAGCTGCGCTAAACCTAAAATTTTAAAAATTCTATTCACAAGCACATCACAAAAACTTCAATCTAAATCCCATATTAAGTCAATCTAAAAGCGATTCAACGCAGTAATTTCACCAAAGGTGGATAGTCGAATCAAAATATATATCTGAGGTGTGAAGCAGTATGCATCATATAACATCCCATTAAGTTCAATTGTCAATTCTAACCACAATGGAAGAAAACATATGCGTTTCGAAACAAAACTCGGTGCCTAATGAGATTTTGATGCGGGGTCTTTAGAGCCGTCAGCAGGGAACTTGGAGCTGCAAAAATGGGAAATCGGAGCCGAAAATTTAAAAAAATGGTTTAAAATTTGATTTAGGATTTTAAACCTAAAACCTGTCTTTAAGCCTAAGGGCTTAAGGATAGGTTTTAGGATTTTACACTTTCGGCTACAAGTTCTCCACTTCGGGCTCCAAGTTACCTATTTTGGGCGCCAAGTTCAATCTCTAAGCGCTCAATGCTCCAATGAACGCGGAGCAAGAAGACTCAATATCGTCGTTACTGCGGCAAAATCAGCCACAGTTCGTATAAAATATATGTGACTGTGACTCATTTTAAAATTGAATCAGAACCCTATTAACTACAGAATGAGTCATAGTCACGTGTATTTTATAGTGACAGTGGCTCATTTTGCCGTAGTAACGACGATATGCACTTTGCTTCTGAAACGCAACCGTAATAGAAAAGAGTTAAATTTCTCAGAGGATTTTTTTGATTTTTTTAGAATTATTCCCATCTTATAATGAACAAGTGAATCGTCGATAAAACTTGCATTGAAGTCATATTGCAACGTTTTGATTGTCTCACACAATCATCATCCAGCAGGCATCTAAATTACAGAAATTAAAAATAATTATCATAAAATAATAAAATATTAGGGTTACACAAAAATAAAACCACGAAAAAATGGTCAACCCTGGGGTAAAAAAATAAAACATTAAAACATAGAAGGAAAAGTATTAAGTAGCAAAAACTAGAAAAATGCCACATTAGCTTAACAGCTATTTTAATTTTAAAAAATTTCCAATCAAATTAAAAGATGGATGAAAGGTTAAAATGTACGACATAATCTAAACGTTGCATTATGAGCGTTAGAACAATAGATTGTTATATTAACAATTTCTTGTTCCTAATCAGATTTCTATTTCCGAAAAAATCAAAGTGTTTATCCCAGTATCTTACCTACAATCAGCGAGGAAAAAAAGCGTTAAAATCATATTTTTATCAGCAGGTGCATAAGTATTTCTCTCGGAAACGTAATTCTGTCTTAATTTCTGTGGTTTAGATACTTACTTACCCGATGATAATTGTGTCACACAATTGAAATGTTGCAATGTAATAAATGTTTTATTGACGATTTTCTTGTTTATTATAGAATGTCGATTCTCAGAAAAACAAAACTTTTATCTTACCTGAAATCAGCGAGGAAATGATAAGCGGTAAAATCATCATCTTTAACATGTGACTAAGTATTTTTCTAGGGAACGTAAAATTTTCTTAATTTTTGTAGTTTAAATACTTACCTAATCACAATTGTGTGACACAATTACGTTGCAAAATGATTTTAACGACGATTTTTTAGTTCATTAAGAAATGTCGATTCCCAAAAAATCAAAGCTTTTATTTTACCTGAAATCAGCGAAGAAATAATCAGCGGTAAAATCATTATCTTCAGCATATGCATGTGCATTTCTCCCGGAAACGTTAAACTTTTTTAGTTTCTGTAGTTTAGATACTTACCTAATAATAATTGTGTGAAACAATCAAAACGTTGCAATATGATTTTAATAAATGTTTTATGGACAATTTCTTTGTTCAGTATAAGATTATAAGATGTTCATTCTATAGGATATTCATCCATTAAGATGTCGATTCTCAGCAAATTAAAGTTACCTGAAATTAACGAGGAAATGATAAGCGGTAAAAACATCATCTTCAGCACGTGCATGAGTATTTCTCAGGAAAACGTAAAACTTTCTTAATTTTTGTAGTTTAGATACCTGTCTGATGATAGTTGTGTGACATATAGGAAACGTTGGAATATAATTTTAATAAATGCTTTGTTGGGGATTTACTTGTTCATTATAAGATTTTAAGGTTATAAGATATCCATTATATGAGATGTCCATCCATTATAAAATGTTCATTCCCCCAAAAAATCAACGCTTCTGTCTCAATCTCATCTTATCTCAAAAAATCAAAAGTTTTTATTTTACCTGAAATTAGCGAGGAAATAATCAGGGGTAAAATCATCATCTTCAACATGTGCATGAGTATTTCTCCGGGAAACGCGATGAGAACAATGGTGCTGTCGCTGGGGTTGGCGCCGCGGAGCAGAAAACCCAAAATGGCCCCCAGAAAAACGGCGGCGACGGTGAGGATGAGCAGGATGTTCTCTTGCATCCATTTTCCCATCTGAAACAAAATAACCCGGATAAAATTTCCATGAAAATAACGACGGAAATACGAATGTACAGAAAGGTCTCGCAGAGGAATTAACATGTAAAAAAAGGCGGGATGAAAACGGTTACTAAAAAATACTGAAAAAATTTTACGTGAAACAATTTTTAAACAAAAAACAAATAAAATGGTAAATTATACTACAAAATTTAAACTATCATAAAATAAACAATAATAATTCATAAATCCATTAACAAAACTTACATCTCCTCCCACTTTGACTCTAACATTTTATCAAGAAAGTGTTACGGTAAAATAACAATAAAATTTAGGAGAAAAATTGTCAAAAGATGTTTTTAATGATTAGGTTCATAAATTATTATTTTATTTTATGGTGCATTGATTATCTGTTTTATAGTTTACACTTTTATATATTTTTTTGTTTAAAACAGTTTCTCGTAAAAAATTATTGGGCATTTTTGGAGTTCAATGTTATTCCACCTTTTCACTATGCTAAATCTTCTTCCAGACCTTTCTGTACATTGAAATTTTTGTCGCATTTCTTCATTAAACTCGTAAAATAGTCCACCATATCGTCTAACGGCGTCAATGTTTTTTTACTGAATAAATTTCGGTCCATGCTCATAAAATAGTTTATTATTGTTTTGCTCCAATCCTAGGTTACGAAATTGTCCCCTATAGTTGGTAAAGCTTTTTATTAACTTATTGCATTTTTCTATAAAAAATTTTCATTATATCTATCTTTTTTTGTTAATCCTATTTGTTTTTTAACCTTCATTTTTAATACTTTCCAGTTTGTATTGCAAATTTTATAATAACCGGGCTCACTAAAATTGTATATTGATTGATTAAGCACCATTAATAATGATTTAATATACTCAGACATTATCATGTTGTTAAAATAAAAAAAACTTATTTGAAAGTTTAACATTTGATTTTAAAATCAACTTAAATGGTTAACATAAAACAAAAAATTAAATAAAACTGTTGATTTGGGAAACTGGAAACTGAAGCAACTTTGAGCTGAAAATTAGAAATTTAAAGCCGTGACTACTTAAAACTCACAGTTTAAAGTTATCAATACAGAGTTAAACCTAAACCAATTTTTTTATTGAAAGTTTTCTTATTTTAATGCTTTAGGCTCCCATAAATTCGGGATGGCTCTAACTACATACTGTCTACTTTAAAGATCCCGTACGAGTACATTTGGTGTACCAAAATTGTCGCATCAACATATAATATTATGTAAAATAGGGATATTATGGGTCATACATACCTCATTTTTCCAGTACAGGGTGTTATGATGTCCATGACGAATGTAAAGATAATCTTTATCACCGCTGTTACTTAGTGTCCTCTCCATACTTGATGGATTTTTATTTAATTTATAGCACAAACAATTAACCCATTTTCAGCTATTTTTAACCCATCGTTACAAACTATATGACGAACTGCAGACACAAAACACATAATTAACTCGTGTGTTAGAAACTATATATATATTACAAATGATTAAGAATACAAATATGAGAAAAATAGGCCAAATAATAATCTGCCAAAAACAAATAATCTTATTTATTGCAGCTAGACTCCTGTCAATTTGCTTAAAAACAATATTTCTAAATATAAAATATCTACAAAAAAAACAAAACACGTGCATTGATAAATGTTTTTAGAATTCAAGCCATAAATATATTCTTGGAAAATCTTTGGTAAGAATCACTCAAATTTTTAAGTTACAAGTAGCCCGTGTCAGCCATACGGCTGACAAATAATTTTTCCCGCATTTTTTATATTCATTTACTAATTTTTTTTTCAAAATTCAACACTTTTATGCCATTCCCGTGACTGTAAGCTTTACAGTGATACCTCAGTTACCCACTCTAATTTTAGTTGGGGAGAAGGGTCTTTCCCTCTTTTGGTGATATTTTGTCCAGCATAATAATGTCCGTGTTAATTTTTTACTTATTTCAACCACCTTATGATGCTCCCTGAACTATAAGGTTTCCCATAATATCTCATTTATCCTAATTTTTTCTGTGGTTGGGGAGGAAGGTTCTTCCATCTTTGGTAAAAATATGTTGTCCAATATAAAGATGTCCATGTTACTTTTTTAAAATTTTAACCCATTTACGACATTCTCCAGACTGTAAGCTTTGCAACGATACCTCATTTAGCCCAATCGTTTTGTGGTTTAGGAGAAGGGTCCTCCCTTTTGGTGAAAATGCGTTGTCCAGCATAAAGATGTTCTTGTTATTTATTTTTTTAAAAATTCCACCTTTTTATGACATTCCTTGAAATTCAAGCTTTGCAATGATATCTTATTTAGCTCAATCTTTTTTGTTGTTAAGGAAAAAGGTCATTCCTCCTTTTAGTGAAAAAACGTTGTCCAGCATAAAGATGTCCATGTTCATTTTTCCAAAAACATGATATTCTGACTTAACATTGGCAAATTACTCTTACCAATAAGTTTGAGCCACTTTGAAGACAAAAGTTTTTTCATTTTCAAAGTCCATAGGGCCCTGTTTTTGTGAAAATGTGTTGTCCAACCAAAAGATGTCCATGCAATTTTTTTTAATTTCAACCCCTTTATGACATTCCCCTGTCTGTAACCTTTGCAATGATATCTCATTTAGCCCAATCCTTTTGCTGGTTGGGGAGGAAGGTCGTTCCTCTTTTTAGTGAAAAAACGTTGTCCAGCATTAAGATGTCCATGTTAATCTTACTAAAAAACATGACATTTGGGTTTTACATTAGATAATTACTCTTATCAATATGTTCGAGCCAATTCAAAGACAAAAAATTTTCACTTTCCAAAATCCATAGGTTTCCCCTTTTTGTGAAAATGTTTTGTCCAAACTTAAGATGTCCATGAACTTTTTTTTCTAAATTTCAGCCTCTTCATGACATTCTCCGGACCGTAAGCTTTGCAATGATATCTCATTTAGTCCAATCCCTTTTGTGGTTGGTGAGCAAGGTAATTCCCTTTTTTAATAAAAAAACGTTGTCCAGTATAAAGATGTCCATGTTCATTTTTCGAAAAATCATGATAGTCTGGCTTTAAATTGCCTAATTACTCTTTCCAATAAGTTTGAGCCAATTCTGAGTCGAAAAATGTTTTAAGTTCCAAAATCCATAGGGAAATCCATCCTTTTGGTGAAAACGCGTTCTCAAGTATAAAGATGTCCATGTAAATTGTTTCAAAATTTCAACCACCTTACGACATTCCCTGGGGTATAAGCTTTTCAACGATACCTCTTTCACTTTAATCCGTTGTGTAGTTAGGGAGGAGTTAGGGAACACACACACACACACACACACACACACACACACACACACACACACACACACACACACACACACACACACACACACACACACACACACACACACTCTCTCTCTCTCTCTCTCTCTCTCTCTCTCTCTCTCTCTCTCTCTCTCTCTCTCTCTCTCTCTCTCTCTCTCTCTCTCTCTCTCTCTCTCTCTCTCTCTCTCTCTCTCTCTCTCTCTCTCTCTCTCTCTCTCTCTCTCTCACACACACACACACACACACACACACACACACACACACACACACACACACACACACACACACACACACACACACACACACACACACACACACACACACACACACACACACACACACACACACACACACACACACACACACACACACACACACACACACACACACACACACACACACACACACACACACACACACACACACACACACACACACACACACACACACACACACACACGCACACGCACACGCACACGCACTCGCACACGCACACACACACACACACATAGACACACACAGACATTACGTCTATTTATATATAGGCACCTTGCACTGGAACTCGGTTTATACATGAAGTATGTAATATACATAAGCGTCACCATAATGGATAATTACCGTATTTCCTAATTATCTTTCGGTGTATGCAGATCAAGCGAACGAAAGCGCGCGAAATAACGATCGATAATCTGCATACTACGAAAGATAAGTAGGAGTACGGTAATTATCCATTATGGTGACGCTTATGTATATTGCATACTTCATGTATAAACCGAGTTCCAGTGCAAGGTGCCTATAGATTTTTTGCCTTGGTCTGTTCTTTTATTTAAATAAAAAATAAAAAAATTATTGAAATAAATACCAAAATTCTATAATGTAGTTTTGCGATCTAACATTTTTTTAAACACATTTTTTTAAATGCAGCTTTGCGATATTACATTTGTGCCTAAAATATTGTGAATTTTCTTGTATTTTTTCTATGAAGTAAAAATAACGTTTTTCATAAGGATTCCATATACAATTACACTTGTGTGCTTAGTAAACTTTGGAAAATTATGCTTGTATAAGAATTTTTAACAGATTCAAAATGTAGAATTTTTGTAGCGGCTTTTGATTTTGTAAATTTATTATTTAGCAAATATTACTGTAGACTTTGTAGAGCGTTCCCACAGTGAGGGAAGGGTCGCTGGTTCAAGCCCAAATCCAAGCCTCAATTTTTCAATTTAATTGGAAAAGTGGGTCTTGAAGCAAAGTCTACAGTAATATTTCCTAAATAATTAATTTACAGATTCAAAATGTGTTAAAACAGCTGCTATTCTCAAAGCTTTTGCAACCAAGACTTTGCTAAGCAATAAATTTTCAGTCATGCTAACATTTAAAACCTTTAACGAGATTTTATTTCCAAATATAGTCAAATTTATAACGTTTTTCGACCTTTATGGCCTACTCAACGATAACTGCCACTTTTTAAAACAATTTAAAATTTTTATTAATTAGTGTGTAATTATACAATTTTTTGTGCTCAATTCGTTGAGAGGAAATTAATGTAAACCATTTCATCAAGCATCTGCGTATTTGTATATCGGCATGAATACGGCAAAATGAGCCACTGTCATTATAAAATACACGTTACTGTGACTCATACTGTAGTTAATAAGGTTCGGAATAAAATTTAAAATGATTAACAGTCTCACATATTTTGTACGAATTGTGGCTCATTTTCCCGTAGTAACGACAATATTGAAATGATGAATTTTGTCTACTAAGTCGTTAAAAACAGAATCTACTTTAAAATCCTCGAGGAACTAGAAACAACTGAAAACTCTACCTTAAATGGTTATTTTTAAGTTTTTTTGGTAAAAAAATAATTTATCTCGCAAAAAGTTTTTCGAATATAAACAATATTATTTAACACAACAACAACATTTCGATGAGACACGTATAGCAAAACACAAGTAAACTAAATCAACAAATTGTTTGTTTGTTTGTTTTTTAAATAAAAGATTCAATCGTTAGTAGTTTCTAGAAATTTAGTATAATAATCGAAGTTTATTATAGTTTTAAAACCTTATTGAATAATAAAGAAATAGTTTAAAAAAAGTTAATTAAAACTTCACTATTTACAAAAGCTAAAGTCTTCCAGGCTGAAAATAAGGGCGTAACCGCTCTCCGCCAGGAAGAAATAAACAATAAACCCGCGAGCGAGAAAAATTAAAAAAAAGTTTTAAGGCTGGTTGATACTTATGTAAAAACGTTCTTTGGACAAAGTCCAAAGGACAAACACAGCGTATTAAACGTATGTAAAAACTCCTTTGGACTTTGTCCAAAGGACGTTTTTACATAGGTATGAACCAGCCTTTAAGCGGTTATGTAACCAATTATTACTTAGTTGCGTCATTTGTTTCTCTGCGCTTGATATTTTCTCAAAGAACGAGTAGTTATTTTACCACTCATCTATTTTTACCTTGATAGAATTTATTTTTAGCTTCTGTATTGTTTTAAAAACAAAAAAATGTTAACAACACTGGTAAAATTAAATTTTTTTAAATTAGAAATAAATGGCTTTAGATTCACTAATAAATAATAATAATAAAGTTTTTCTTCTAAATCGTCGGCATAACAATCCTATTTTTTGGTCACGAACTGCAGATTGGCTGTTTTGTCTTAGAAATGATTACCGTCTATTATACCTTATTAAATTAATCAATTCAACGCAAAAAAATTTGCATACGGTTTGGTTGAAAAGTGCGTTCGCAACTGTCAAACACCTGATTGCTTTTTTTTCTTTTAAAACAGCGGAAAAACTGCTAAACGTACTCTAACTGAACTAAATATCATACGGAACGACAATCAACTGCGTGACAACCATGCTTATGCAAATTCTTCCTGGGTGGGATTCATCCATTGCCTTAAGGCTGGTTCATACTTATGACAAGACGTCCTACAGCGTAAAAACGTCCTTTGGACTTTGTCCTGTCCAAAGGACGACGTGTTCATACTTTTTGTCCTTTGGACTTTTCCCTTTGGATTTTGTCCTTTGGACTTTGTCCAAAGGAAAAATTCTAAGTAGCATTCATACTTCGTCCGAAGGAAAAAGTCCAATGGACGTTTTTGTTTGTCCACAGGACGTTTTGGCTTTTCTAAAATTGGCCTTTGGACTTTGTCCAAAGGACGTTTTGTCATAACTATGAACCAGCCTTTACGGTACCTGAATGGCAACATAAAATCAGTCTTTGCAAATTTTGGTATACAAATTAAACAGAAAGAAACTTAATGCAATAAAGTTATTATTATTCTAATTGTTTTTGTTAGAAGTTTTTATATGGTGTGTTTAAATTATTTTTTTATTATCAAGTACCTAAATCTAAAATGACTTATTTTATTGATTTGATAATTCCCATAACTCTGCAAAATGTCAATCGTAAAAGACAGTCAATAAGGAAGTGCAATTTTCTAAAATGAAAAATGTATTTTACAAAGTAAATATTATTTTATATATAAAGTACAACCAGCCCTTTATTACTCAAACGTGTTAAAAATAGTAAATCAAGCATAAAATTTAAGTTGATTTTGAGGCTCATTAATTCAAGCGTTAAGTTATTATTAGATAATTTCTTTCAGATAATTACATTTTATCTTTTAATCAATCTAATTAAACAAAAATAATGCTTATGCTAAATTTTGAAATCTACAATCCTATAACCAACTAAGTTTCTTGTGAAACGGCTATTTAAAATTTAAAAAAAACTTGTTAATTAAAACTGTTTTCAATTTTTACAAAACACAATTAGCTAATTAATATCAATAGAATTTGATTGCTTCTATTCAAAATCCTATGTGTAAACAGTAAGCATTAATTTGCATTACAGAAAATAAATTTAATACAATGTAGAAAGTAGATTTTTTTCTTAAAAATTTAAAACAACAAAACCATAAAAATCTAACTAAATAAAAACATACTATGATAACACGGAAATAGAAAAAACATAGAATCCATAGTAAAATGAAAAATGTTTTCTTCGTTAATCGGTATAAACTTTAAAACAATAAAATATATTATAGCAGTAGCATAAATTTAAATCACAATTGAAGCCAGAAACACAAGGATATAAAAACATTAGAAACGATTCAAAAGTCTAAACTTATAAACACCATTGTGGAACATTTTTAAGACTATTTTTTAATTGGGTCACTAATTGGCTAATATTTGTTTATGTAAATTCTATTCTACTCTATTCTATTGCTAAAAACGAAATTATTTTATTTTCCTTAACTATTGTACTTTTCTTATTATTTTATTTTTAGATTAACTTACCATTATATTGCTAGAATTAAATAGAAGAGTCATTGGGAAATGCCTAGTGCAAAAGAACAATGTTGATTTTGAAATAATAATTAGAAATTGATTTTTAAAAAAGCTACTTGTTATGACAAGCACGATAAATAAAAGATACTATGGTGTTTGGTGCCTATTAATCATACAATTTGAAAGTTTTGCTCCTTAAAAACAACTTCCTAGTATAGGTAGCCAGTTGCCTATGCTAGACAGACTAGTATAGGTATACAGTTGCCTACGTTTCAATGCAGAGTAGCCAGTCTAAAGACCACACAATAATACTGGTAATTTTGCGTGAACCAAATAATTATTTACGGACGGACGCTAGTAAAATTAAGGATGTTATGATAGTTTTAAGATAGATTAGTTTGGGCTATAATAGCTTTAGTTTCATAAAAACCTAAAAAAATACATAAAATTCCGCATGGTAATGTATAATGCTGGCCTTTCAGTAGGCATAAAACATGTAACAAACAAAACCTATAAACAAACATAGTATGCCGTTTTGCTTTGAACACAAACATAGTATGCGGAAAATCATGATATGCTCTTATTTTGTTGCAATAAGAAAAAAAACATTTGATTACTGTGTAATTTTAAGAATATTTTTTTATTTTTTAAAATTTAAACAAATATTGAAATAGAAACTAAATAGACATTGATTATAATATTTTATATTAATATAAACACGACTCTAAATTTTTAGTACAAATTTAATTGAAATCTATAAAAATAGAACATTTTAAGAAGTTTTTTTTGCATTTAGTAATGCTTGAACTATTCCAAAAAAATTAATAAAAACGAACTGCATGGAAATTTACCAGATTCAAAAACTCTTTAATAACACCAAAATTAATTACACTTTGTAGTCTCAAGGTATTATCTTAGAAGCTTAGCGTTTTTTGGATCATATCAAGGACGTAACCAGGCCCCCCTCGAAATGGTCGCCAGATGGTAACATTTGGGGGTTTTCAGAGGCTAGAAATTCAAAATTTTTTAGCGCTTCGCTAATCGCTCGGCGCCAAACTATAAAATAGTATTGTTACAACAATTTGAACCCCAAAAAGCAAAAAAATTTTCCGCTTCGCTTCGCTCAGCGGTCACTTTCTATAGTATACATACATATATCAAGTCCAATACGATGCATATTTCTCGCTATTTTTTTGGCCTATTTTTACTGAAAAAAGTACCATAATTTTAATAAATAATAAGTACTATACATCAAGCAAAGCAAACAATCATATTTGGTTGATTTGTGTATATACCGTTCAACCTCCTAAAATTTCCAGCCGCCTACCAATGGCTTGGTAATTTTTCCCTATAGGTACCTAAAAAACATGGAGATGCTGCTCATCTGTTTTGGTTTATTGTGTGGGTGTAGCCAGGGGGTCCAAAAGGTCTCTAAATCCCTTTTTGCGAAATCCAGACTCTGCCAATATCTGATACTGTAATTTTTAACAAAGAAAACATGTTTTTACCGCTAAAAACATTAGATAATACGTTATTAGGCCAAAAACAGTGTATTATAGAGAATTATCAACGTTTATCCCTGCTTTTAACAAATTAGGGGGGGGCTCGCCCGCCCCCCTCCTTAAAATTCTTTGGGGGGGCTTCGCCCACCCCCCCCCCCCGAAAATTTTTTTTGCACTGAAATCCGCCCCCCCCAAGTGAAACCCTGGGTACGTCCCTGGATCATATAAAATTATTTCAATATAAAATTTTATTAATGTTTGAACAAAAAACTTTCGTTTTCTGAGTTTCTCGACAGGATTTCTACTTAGTCTTGATCCTTCTAACTTTTGAAATATATATTGCCATATATGTCACAAACTTTTTCACATTAAAAAAGTAATTGTTTTATGCGATATAATTTTTCATTAAGCAGAACATTTTTTAAGGAGTATAACAAAACAAGCTAAAATGAAACTTTGAACGATTCTTGGAAAAAAACACAATACATAGAAAGTCTGTATTAATCAAATTACCGCGCCAGGATGTTTAATATTAAAATTCAAAATGGTGATATACAACTGTATACGTGCGGAAAATCGACAAGCCTTTTTTTCGCAAAGTTTTTTCAATTAGAAAATTACGCGAAAAAAAGGTGTTTGGCCTCAGGCCCTGCGCTAAACATAAATTGTAACAGATAAAAAATTTGAGCAAGTGAATTTTTGATTTTTGCCTTAGTTAGAAATTTTTGCGTTTTTTAGTTTGCTACTTTTAAGGCAATGAATAGTTATAAATAATTGATAAAGAATTTAAAAAAAAATCTAATTTATTTGAAAAAGTTTGGTATGAAAAAAGATGCACATTGGCAAAAACTTAATTATGATTATCTCACCAGCAAAAATTTATTTATAAAAATATAGGTGTGTGTTTACAAAATCCTACCGCTGTTATTGGTAACATGAAATTCTTTAAGTATTTTTGAACAACACAGTTTTTGTAAAAATTATGATTTAGTAGTGTTGATTTTTTTATTTTCTATTTAAAAATTTGATTTACGAATTTTAATGTTTCTTGATGTTACAATTTTCACGATTTATGATTTTATAATAAACGTAATTTGCAGCTTTTTTGCTTGATAAAAATTAGTAAATTTTAATGGGTTTTATTTGTTATCATATCGCCCTATTTTTTTCAACAGTAAACTGCACTACCAGATTTTTTTAACTTATAGTTTTAGGCATGCTCTTTTGATTGCAGGCATAAGGGTTCAAAAAAATTTAAAATATTTGTGTTATTTTTAAAATTTTAGTGATACTAAATAAATTTTTTTTGATATGGCATCACAAAAATTAGAACAAATTACAAAAGTAGCACCTGAAAAAAATCAAATAAGTGAAAAAAAAAATACTTGAAACTGTTTTTGCAACTGATCGAAAATTGCATACATTATTACTTTGGTTGTAAAAATGTGCAAAGTTTCAAACTAATTTCTAAACGCTTATTTTAAGGACTTTCTTTTTTAGCAAAAATCTAGTGTCGCATTTAAAATATTTCTTAACTTTGTTCACTCGTAAAATCGATTAACAAACGCGCAAAGAATGCCAAACTTTTTTTAAAAAAGGCAATATTTAAAACAGTAAGGTATACTTCGCGTGTTCTCTTGCATTTTTTCTCTTTTGCATGTTGGGCGCTAATTGCACTTGCTTTAAATAAATATATATACACTCTGAACTATAGTATAAAAAAAGCGGTACGGGGTTTTCAGAACTGTCAATAGAAAACCTGGAGCCGTTCAAAAATTCTGGAAACACAATCGATTTAGGGTCGATGGAGCCTTGGGAACTTGGAGCCAAAAATAGGGAACTTGGAGCCGTAAGTAGGGAACTTGGAGCCAAAAATAAAAATCGCTAAAACGTGTACCTAAGCCTAAGCGAAACCTAAATTTTACCCCCAAACCAATTTTTTTCTGAAAGGCTCCAAGTCCCCATTGCTCGTGGCTCCAAGTTCCCAAAAATTTTCGATGGCTCCAAGTTCTGCTTGTGGCTCTAAAGACCCCGTACCACACAATCCACCAAAAATGAGAACTTGGATCTGAAAGTAAAAAAACGGTTTAACCAAAGTTTATAGGCTTTGGCTCAGGCTTAGGGATGGATACGTTTTAATAAGTTCACACTTTCGGCTCCAAGTTCGACAATTTCGGCTCAAGTTCCAGCTCTAAGTTCAGTTGGTTACAACGACCCTAAAGAAAAAAAATATTTTTTTTTTAATCTATTGATCGGTTGTGCGATGTTATTGCATCATCTGACCGAATTAATCAAAAATTTACAATTTACTTAAAGTTATTTACTCTTTAGGTTAAATTTATTATCCGGGAATAAGCCTTTATTTTGTGTGATTAGAATTTTAAGCTCAATATTTAACAAGATTTTAAACTGAAACCTTTAGTCTTCAAAAACTATTGCTTTTACTGGATTTCAGTAAATAAAATCCCTAATATTAGCAAACTCACTACTGTAAGAAGAAAGTTTAGATTTTATAATTGACAAATATAAAAAAACAATGATTTTGAGTAGTGTTTTTATATAAAAAATCTGTATTTTTTTAAAATAAAATCAAATACAAACTTTTGTAATTGCTCTTTAGTAAAACAAACATAAGCAACAGCTACATAGTTCAATGAGCACTAGTTTCTAACTGAGAAAATATAAAGATATTATAGGAAAGGAACTTAAGAAAACTTCATTGTTATTGTCGATCAAAAATGTCATTTACCGCTCGGGGTTATAATAAAATATAAACGGCCAATTACTTTTGAAGATATTTTATATCATAATCTGGATTATGAAACCCTACTGGATCGCAAAAATAATATAAAAAAAGTTGATTGAAAAAAATTATTTGCCACAAATTCACCAAATATACGATACAAAATTATTGTACGAAACAATCGCTTTTTTCAACTAATCATGTTCATTTAATTTGATGCCATGTGACCAACGCAAAAAATCTATTTGAAAAATTTGAAACCTTTTTTCAATTTCCATTTTTTATTCAAATGCTTAGCTGTGTGAATTTAAGCTTTACTGTGTAAATTATGTTAAGCTATGTTAAGCTGATGTATTATACTATCATTTGCTATATTTGGAAGCACGACAAGACGGTCCCAAGACACGACGGTCCCGCGACACGACGGTCCCGGGAGGCTAAAGGTACGACACGACGGTCCCAGGAGTGAGAGAAGGGTACGACACTACGGTCCCGAAAAATGCGTTTGCAATGCTACTGTTGCAACGTAGACAAAAACAATATTTTTACAGTATAAAAAAGGCTACAAACCAAATAAATTAAACCAAATAATATAAATGATTTTAAAAATTTTCCTATTTTAAATTAAAGATAATTTCGAATACATTTTTATTCATTCTTTTGTACTCTTTAAAATTGAATTTTTTTTTTGTTTTTTTGTTTTGTTTTTTGAATTTTTGTTAAAATTTCGAAATTTATCTTCTTTAAACAAAGCTAAACCTTAATGCATTTAACGAGTAACCCATTTTAATTATGTTTCAATGCAATACAAGACTGTTAACATTTAACAGAATAAGTTATATGTCGTAAATGCTATAAATTTACTTATGTTTTGTAAAATAATATATAATTTTACTTACGGTTAATCAATCGTTCACTGAAAATTATTACGATTAAAAATGCTTATTAATATTATGGGGGGTATATACATGTACATAGGTGTTCGGAAGAAATATACCTTTTGCAAATATCTTCGAAAAAATGTCTTCTTTAAGCAGTAAATTATTCGGCATTCTAAAATTTTTTTAGGTTTTTATAAAGGTTTTTTATGTTTTTAGCATTATTTTAAGGTTTTGCTTAGGCTTAGGAAAAACAAAGTTTTTATTTGTTATGAAAAACGTTTCCGAATATATTCTTTCCGAAAGTATTAATGCAGAATGTAATTTTTTAGTGTTGTTAAAAATATATTTATATTACATTTTGTTTTTAAAACAAAATCAAAAAGTTCTACATTAAAACTTGATGGCAATAGTAGGTAGAAAAACGCGCATTTTCTTATTGAAAACGTATTATTGCTTCCAGCTGTAGGAAACGCATTATGTACTCGGGACCGTCGTGTCGCACCTCAGGACCGTCGTTTCGTACCCTCTCGGGACCGTCGTTTCGCGGAACCATCGTGTCTCGGGACCGTCGTGTCGTAGATCCACTATCATTTGCTATATTTGTACGCCTTACGATAAGTTGAACCCCGCGTGTTTTTAATTTGTTTCCGAAAACATTTCGTTTGTGAGATTTTGTCGTGTATTACCTTAAAAACAATTATCAAATAGTTCTCATTTTAGTTGTGTTTTAGAATGCAGACATGAGCGGACCAACTAAAATTGTGCTGTTATGACGTTTAAAAAAAAAACTTTTTTAAAATTTCATCTTTTTACAAAATACACAAAAATTAACCAACTTTAGTCCTTAAACATTTGCATTTGGGTCCCAAATTAAGTAATTTGACAAATAATTATTAAAATATGGGTTTTGATCTTTATAATTAAACCGCTTTCGTTAAAAATTTTGAATGGTTTTATTGTTAAATAGTCGATTCAATACTGAAAATTTTGCGGTCAGCTAGATTTTATTTGCCTATAATAATATAATTGTGTTATTTTTTTTGTTGTTTTTATTTAATTTAAAAAGTAAATCCATACTCGCTATCGTCGTGGTCACAGACTTCCACAAGCGTTTACTCGAGTATGTAGTTACGCACGTGGAAGAAGTATACTTTTTTGGTTAATGTTGCATCTCTGAGAGTTGTAAAAAAAATTAGGCAGATTAGACAGATTTTTGTGTTTTTTTTTTTTCATAAACCGTTTTAATAGTTTTTAAAGTATTATGATAAAATTAATAAAATAATTTTTGGTTTTACGACCTTAATACATTGTAGCATAGCTTATTTTTTCTTTACTCATGTACTCACAATAACTTAAGAGTAAACCCAACGTGGCTGCAACAGTTGTTTGTTGGACTGAAAAATTCCCCCCAATAAGCAACCACTCAAATCACGAGAATCGGACGTCACTCGTATCAGCCAATCAGAATTTAGAAAATAAAAGATTTGAAATAGAAATCAACTTCAGATGGTAGTTTAGGAATAATTAAAATAATTGTTTATTGAACACGTGAAAACACTGTTGCAGCTACGTTTGGTTTGCCTTCAGTTCGACTATAATTTATAAAATACATATGACAAAATTTTCGTTTTCTACTAATTTAAGTTACAGATGAAAAAAAAAAGTAGTTGCATACAATCAGTAGAGTTAATATTGGATAAAAAATCAGAAGAAATTTTCTGTGAGGTTACTCCACTTACAACACAATCCTGTTTGATTGCGTTACACGTATATTTTACCTTTCGATAAATGTGCAATTATCATTATTCAACATTGAGCGTCTAAATAACCTCATTCAAAATTAAATGAAAAGTATTTTCTGCACGGGTACTTATTTTTGCCAGACTAAGATATAGTTTTTTAACTCGTTAAAAAGGGAAAAACTATTTTGAGGTAAATTTTTTTATGAAATATTATTTTTTTTGCATTGATTACCTATACTTTAAAAACGCTGATAATATACAAGAACAAAATATTTATATTCGTAACACTAAATATTATACATATATTTACTTTTTGTTTGTTGCAAAAACTTGATCTTTAAACATTAAATTTTCCTTATTGATCAATTTACGCTGGTTTTCGAATTAAGAAGTATAAAATGTCATGAATGCACTGAAAAACTAAAAACTACACATATAACATAATATCTTACCCGAGTCTTTGTTTCAGGGCGCATTGTGTTTAAAATTTCAAGGAATTATATTACATTGTTAAAAAAACCATTTGGTTTAATAATTGTCATCATGGGAATAAAATTAGCGACGCGATATGTATAAGCGGTTGGTACAAATTTAGTACAAGTTTTTAGCATGTTAGCCGCCAAAATTTTTAAATTTCAGAACTTTTCTAAATATACAAACCAAAATCCAAAAATAAACTTGACACAAACAAATCTAATACTTTTATGTGGTTGGATATGCTTTCACTATTTTTGGCCACAGTTCTTTGTCTATTTTTTCATAATATAAAAAATGATATTTAATAATCGTTTAGCGTGTCGGAGCTTTATATATTATTATAAAAAACAAAATTTTAGCTAAAAAGTGTTATGCAAATGTGCAAAATGGTTTCAAATTGTTGGCGCAGAACTGCACAATTTAATTTTCTTAACTAAAAAACTTAAAATTTCAGAATGGGCACCTTGCAACGAAATAAAAATACGAAGACTTTAATTTTCATGTGTTTTTTTTTAAATTTGAGTATTAAAAATATATTTTTTCAGAAATTTCAGTGACCTTATGCCTAAATAAAAAAATTTAAAAAATTTAATTTTCTTTTAGTTAGCCCAAAAAATTCAAAAACCTGCCCCCAAAAACCTTAGGCTACACAAAAAAAATTTAATTATGCCCAAAGTTATGAGCATTTGACAATTGTTTCATTATAGTTATCAACTATAGAGTATTTGAAAAAAATTGAGTAAAACGAATCGCCACTTCAGAAAATGCCAATTTTTTGTTTGTTATTTTTTGTTGGTATTTACGTTTTTGGTGCTAAAAAATTATGTTGAGATTTTTTTAAGGTTTCCATGTAAAAACACATTTCATTAGCGCTTTTTTAACCTTACAATCGGCACACCACCTACTAAATCTAGTAAATTATTCACAAATCCGTAATTCTGACGCCATAACAAATTGAAAAAACGCTTATGTTAATTTATAAAGGCGTGAAAAAAAACTTTTTTATAAGCGGAAAGCCGATTTCCCCATTGCGATCCCGGGCAAAACCCGATTTGGTAGCTAATACTAGTCGGCTTTGTGACTTCGTTTTCGCATAGAGTGACTGGAAGGAAACACGCCCCGATTACGACGTACCTGAGTTTTCCAGTACAATGTCGACTGGGGACCGTGCTCCTGAATAAAGGTGCTGTAACCTCCGTGGTGGTTGCCGCTGTGCATTATCGCCGCTAGAGTTTCTTTTTTTTTCGTCAGGTTATTTTTGCAATTTCCGATAAAAGCGCCGAACCGCTGCGCGCTTAAACTCACCACCGATCGGAATTCCAACTGGGCACCGGCCCCTGGTGGAAGCGATCCCGGGGTGCGGGATGTAATTTCACAAATCGATAAAACGATCGATTGAGCGTGAGATTTCGATATGTAATCGAAAATTTTGGAATCCTACCCTTGCTAATCGGATACCACCATTACAAGTTGTAGTTTATTTTACCTCCATAACTAGGAGGCGGAGCAACATTATCTAATACTACTGATGTTAAGTTTCTCTCTCAACAATTGAAGCGTAAAATTTTAAGCCTTTTGACGCTTAAAACAAATATTATTATATTTATTTATTATACCAGATGATTTATTTGTCGTCCAAATAGTTCAAAAAAAAATAAAAGTGACCAGGTTTGATTTTTGTGGGCAATCTTACTTTTGTTCTATTTAAGATTCGTGTTTTTTATCAGAAATTACGTGAAAAATAAAATTAGCAGAAAGAAGCGTCTGTGTTATCCGGAAATAGACTTTTTGACTTTTGTCTCCGGAAACTTCAAAAAAGGTATTAAACGCACTTTATGAGTGAATAAAGCCAATTATGAGCGCTGCGCAAATTTTTTGAAAATGTGCCAACTTTTGAATTTTCCATGACACTGTGGACATTTAGATAATGAACAAATCGCTGGAAAAAAATCAGTTGCATACTAAAGAATGCTTTACGAATACTAATATGATATTGACATAGGTTCGCTTTTAACTCAGAAAAATATCTGTGAAGATTTTTTATGTATATTTTAATGATTTATGGTTTTTTACAAATTTACTGAATGTTTAGCGCACTTGTTTTTTCATACAAAAAGTTTTTTTAATGTTTTTGTAAAATTATTAAGTTGAAACAGGAAGTTTTTACAATTTTAATTTTATCATTAATGTAATTTATTAACAATAAATATCCTTTTTCAGCAGGATCGTCGGTAACTTTTAATCAGTAGTATTGTATCTATGTTTTTATTAGTAGCATTTTAGCCAATACCCTCTTAACTCAACGTGACGATTTGAACTCACGTGGAAATTATAGTTGAAAAACATTTTTTTTTTAATTAGCGTTGAAGGTGAATGGGAGAAAACTTTCTTTCCACATATGTAAGCAGAAGCTTCGGCAGCTTAAAAATCAAGGCCAAGTGGTGATATCGGTCGGGCGTGTTAAATAATTGATTGCATTATCAGTCTCGGGACCAGGCTATCAAAGCTGATATTAAGCTTCCTGCCTCTATTGACGCCCGTGTTTAACTCGCCAGCCACTTAACTCGGCTTTAATTAACAGGCGTATGTATATACGTAGGTATACGTATATATAAGAACTTTGCCAACTAACTTCTATATGGCAAAATCACTTAACGGCTAATTTTTTTTTACCCTCGTCAGGCGGAAATCAAAAACTCCCGCGCAAAAAATAAAACGAAAATCGGAAAGTACACCGAGACTATGACTCATTCTGAAATCGGTTTAATCATTTTACACTCGAGAGTGGAAAAAGAGCGGTCGAGGAGACTTGCGATTAAGAAGTTGAAAATTAATTAGTAATTACATAAATAATCCAAAATAAAGCACAAAATAAGGGGATGCACATGTAAAATAGTAAGAATACACATTAGGACTATTTTTTTTATAATATTTATAATATTACATTATATTGTAGCGCAAAGTATATGATATTTCTCCTGGAGAAGTACATAGTTTTTTAAGCAATAAATCAATAACAAAAGGAACAATCACAATGAAACAATTCATTTGAATTTCACAGTTTAAACAAAAAATGTTTATTCAAATTAATCCCCAAAAAATACGCAGAGTGATTTCATTTATTTTTTTTTCTATGCACCGGGATAACAATAGTTAGATTTTCATAACGCATTCTGAAAAATTTTATATAATTATAAAAATCTTACAAAGAGGCTTTTCTGAAAAAATCAAATAATTAATTAGTTTAATTTGTTTTATATGTAACAAAACCTATCGCATATGTTTATATTTTCCAAAAGTCACCTGGAATTTATCAAATTAATCTAGATAAGATTGTTTTCAATAACAAAAATATATTGGAATTCTTTTAAAATTTTTTGTGTATAATTAATACGTAATATATTTTATGAAATCCGCAATTTTTATCGCTGCAGATTTTTAGTTGCAAGAAATTTCAATTAAATCAAGATTTATTTCAATTAAACACCAAAAATTATTTCAATTAAACACCAGTTTTGTTGGCACCATGCAGTAAATGATAAGCCCTTTTTTATGACGTTCAGAAATATAAGGCCGAATAAATGGAGTTTTTGATAGAAAGAACGCGAATCAATTTGCTATTTTTAGGTTTTTGTATAGGAAAATTGGGCGTTTAAACTCGAACCTGTAATCTTCAGCAACCGCCAAATTTGTATTAGAACGTTGTATTTATAAAGCGTCATATTTTTGAAACATTAGCACAATAGGAGTTTTACACTCAGTACAAAATACAAAAAAGTGAACATATTATAAATGCAACGAGCACAAAATGTACTTTAATCAAAAATATATAACATAATAATAAAGGAAAAATATGTGACTTCATATATTTCTCAGACACATTGATTGCTCTTATTAGGGCGCGCCCTAATAAGAGCGCACCTTTATTAGCAAACCATGGCCCTAATAAGGGCGCGCCCTAATTAGCACACTTATCGATTTTCAAAAAAAAATTATTTATAAGTCTGTTTTATGCAATTGTTACCGTAGCTGCAGTGGCTCAGTGGTAGTGATTCAGCCTACCACCGAATAAGTGACGGGTTCGAAACATGCGGTCGGTAGACTTTTTGTATTTTGTTCTTTTCAAAAAATTGTCAATCTTAGTTTTTATTTTATTATTTTTCTGTTAATTTAACATGAGTAGCCCACCAAAAAAATAGTCGTTTATTTTGTTATTGTGTTTTGGAAATTATACTTATCGCATTTGGTACACCATTAGCAATAGAAAACTAACCTAAAAAACTTTAAATGTTAATCCATTTGAAATATGAGCTAAATAATAAAAAAGATTTAAAACTACTTCGTTTAGTGTTAGTTTTGTGAAAATGAATGATAATACTTACCTTATACTTGCTTTTTAATGATAAGATTTACTTGTGTATTAACTAAAATGCGAATAGTCTTAATTTTAAAGAAAAAAAATACAAGGTGAGCACGGAACAGTTGTTTTTTTAAGAAAATGGATTTTACTACGAGGGTCCTATTTATTTAGGGTCATACAATAATTTTCAGCAGAAAAAAACTTTTCATACCTTTTCGTTTAAAACAAAAAATAAAATTAAAATGTAAAATTACTCAATTGTTATGGTGTACCAAATCCAAGTATCAATTCCAAAAAACAATAACAAAAATAAACGACTATTTTATGGTGGGCTATTTATGTTAAAATAAAAGAAAAATAATAAAACAAAAAATAAGATTGAAAATTTTTTGAAAAGAAAAAAAATACAAAAAGTTTGTCCGGCCGGAGGTTTTGAACCTGTCACTTGCTCAGTGGAGGCCGAATGACTACCGCTAAGCATTGCAGCTACGATAACAAACGCATAAAACAGACTTATAATCTCTTTTTTTTAAATCGATAAGTGTGCTAATTAGGGCGCGCTTTTATTAGGGCCATGGTGTGCTAATAAGGGCGCGCCTTAATAAGAGCGCGTTCTTATTATCGGCGCCCTTATAATAGCGCTTACACGCCCAAATAAGGGCCCTCCTTTCATAAACAGGGCCCTAATTAGCCCATCCGAGTGCCCTAATAAGAGCGCGCTCTTATTAGGGCGCGCCCTAATAAGCGCAGTCAATGTGTCTGAGAAATATATGAAGTCACATATTTTTCCTTTATTATTATGTTATATATTTTTGCTTTAATCAGCAAAAAAAACTAAAGGCAAACCAAACGTAGCTGCAACAGTGTGTTCACGTGTTCATTAAACAACTATTTTTTTTGTGTCACAAAATAAGAATTATTCATAAACTACCATCTGAAGTTGATTTCTTACTTCAAATCTTTCATTTTCTGAATTCTGATTGGCTGATATGAGCGGCGTCAGATTCTCGTGATTTGAGTGGTTACTTAATGGGGGGCATTTTTCAGTCCAACGAACAACTGTTGCAGCCACGTTGGGTTTACCTTTAGTTTCACTAATAAAACGTAACGAAAAATTCACAGAACCTAAAAACATCTGCTACTGAAATCGCTTTCGAATTTTTATGGCTTTTATGTGCTTTAAAAGTAAAATAAGTCAGATAAAGTATCAAAAAGTTTTTATATCGAATCAACGTTGGTAAACCTTTATTGTGAGACAAGTAAACAATTAGTTTATATGGGGGCATTTCAATAAAAGGAAACATAATTTTATATATTTGCAATCATTGTTTTGGAAAACGTTTTTCACTAAATAAAATCCGTGGCGAAAATTGCTAATTTAAGTTTGATATATAGAAGAAATTTAAAAGTGTTGACCTTTTTTGCAATGAAATAGCAGTTGCTTATTTTTATTTAGTTTATCAGAAAATTTTTAAGTAACATATTAAAAACGGGGAATAGATTATTACTGCCATTTTTCGGTTAATTGCTTTTTAGAGGAATATAAAATGTCTGGCTTAGTTTCATATAAAATTAGCATTTTATATAATATTGTTGCATAAATAATTATAGTGTAAAGTTCGAACTTTCCCAAAATCTAGTTTTTATTCTTCATTTTTAAATATTATATATTGATTATGTGAATATATTTTATTCTATGTGAATATATTTTATTCTATTTGAAAAATATTCAAAAAAAACTTAAAGAAAAAATGCATACCGTTTGCAAAAAATGAAGAAGAACAAAGGAAGTCGTGATAGGAAATACTCAATCAAAATCAAAATAAGTTTTTACAAACAAGCTTAACATAAGAAACCAGAAATAACCTTTTTTGCAATATAATCGTTTTATAACTCTACCTATAATCTAATTTTTTGTATTCAATGAACATTTTACAAACATTTCTATATTATTTCTGTGTTTTCCAACGCATATTTTTTTCTTTCTAGTTCAGTAAACAAACAAAAATTAGGTGTTTCAACCTTAAAATAAACAAAACTTTTATGCAGGGTGAACATTTTTTGTAAAATAACCACAATAACAAACAACCAATTTTGACGATATTCCTCTTTTATATTATTTAAAAAAAATAAATATTATGCATATTTTTTCACACGTTGCAACGCGAGTTATTTATGCAAATACCATAATCTTTTTCGGAGTTTAGGATTACCCGCACTCAAACAAGTATGTTTGCACTCAGTTTATCAATAAAAATTTATAACAATAAAAAGCTTTCCAGGCTTACGAACTGGGCTCGGAGCCATAAGCCCGTCACTTTCATAAGTTCCGCGCAAATTGTTTTCTCGCCGCCGGGATGTCATTGTCATATCTAGCGGCTAATTAATTTCTCAAATGGACGGTTTTTTCACGCAAACTATTGCCTCGACAAACAGATTATGATGTGCCGTAATGAATTAGGAAAAAAAACGAAGAAAGAAGTAACAGTTTTCGAAATGGTGACCATGACAAATTTCATTTTCTGAATTAGACACAACATTCATACAAAATAGCAAAAAAGAAGGAATAGATCACGAAAATCCACAAGTATTTATTATGGGTATTAAATATGAATGCTTTTGATAGCTACAACATCACAAAAATAGTCTAAAAATGTGAATACAGAATTTTACGTAGTAAATGCATTGAGAACTTGTAAATAAGTCATATACTAAAAATTGCGGCACACTAATAAAACAAGTACTTGGTTTTGTTTATTTTTAAATGTCAATGATAATATTCAGATTCAGATTGCACCAATAGAAAAAAATAGTATTACGACAAAAAATTTTTTTGTTATTAACAAAAGAGTATTGCTTGGTCCACTTTGCACTTTCCGAAATATTCAGTTCATTTGTTGGTATTGTTTACGTATGGTATTTGGTTGTGCAGTTAGCGTTCAGTCATATCGGCCATGTGTATTCTTTGTTAGGCAAAATAAATAAACTTTTAAACATATTTTAATGTTTTTTTATTATATTTATGGTTTTTTATAAAGTACGGTTGAAAATACATTCTTATAATTTTTGATTAAACCTAAGTTTTAAACTAAAAAAAACAAACAAAATGTTTCTTTTGCTTTTTCTTTGAAAATTATTAAAATAATTTGTAAAACACACGAAACAAAACGAAACCAAATGTAAAAAATATTATTTAAATGGAGTATACTTTTATAGTTTTTGGTATTCCCACCAATTTGAAACTTAAGCTTCTTTGCATTATAACATTGTTTCTACAAAGTTGTATTACTAGTTTCCCAGCAAAATTGCTTTATTTCAAAAATTGGCACCTAAAACCAATTGTGTTTATGGCAAGAAATTCTGGTTTTTAATTTTTTCCTGTTAGAATTAATTTTGCTAAAATACTTTTTTTATACTCCGAGTGGTACTACAGTATATAAAGCATAAGAAATTCACCTTGGATGTAGTATATTGCCCTTTTAAAAACTTATAAAGTTTGAATCTTCTGATTTAATAATTAAACGAAGCGACTTGGTAAAATCAAAATAAAATAATTTTTAAAAATTTGATAACCTAAACTAACAAACATCGTAAACCTTTTTATTAATATTCAAATATAGGAATCTTAAATGAACAAAATAAATATTATGCAACAGTACATGTTTTTTAAGAAAAAAAATAAGGTACAAACAAAACTTATGTAGGTATAAGTTAGAAAATGGATTCCTCACCCCTTTGCCTTTCCCCCAACCCTAAGCCCTTACCGATTAGGGAAAAGTAACATATAAATATAAATATAAAAAGTAAAAAATATATAATATTTTTTTTTTTTTTTAACTAATTATATATATTTTAGACATACCTATGCTCTGTGCGCGGCCGCCAAAAAAAAAAAAAAAAATAAATAATTAAGCATGTAAAAATTCTCCGAAAGGAACAAGTGGGGGGGTTGAGAATAATTAGGGTGTTGTTGTTTTTAAAGCGCCCCTGAAAATCTATATATAAATAGACGTAATGTCAATCTGTTTGTCTGTCTGTCTGTCTGTCTCTGTGTTTTCCAACTCCTCCATAACCACCCAACGCATTCAGGTGATTGAGGTATCATTGGAAAGCTTATACACCAGGAAGTGTCGTAAAGGGGTCCAAATTTCGAACAATTTACAACATGGACATCTTTACACTGGACAACACATTTTCACCATAGGGTAACCCTATGGATTTTGGAACTTAAAAAAATTTTTGTCTTTGATTTGGCTCAAACTTATTGGTAAGAGTAATTAGCCAATGTAAAGCCAGAATATCATGTTTTTCTGTAAAAAATAAACATGGACATCTTTATACTGGACAACGTTTTTTCACTAAAGAAGGGAATGATCTTCCTCCCCAACCACAGAAAGGATTGGGTTAAATAAGACAACATTGCAAAGCTTACAGACAGGGGAATATCATAAAAGGGTTGAAATTTAAAAAAAAATCGCATGGACATCTTTAGGTTGGACAACGCATTTTCACAAAAAAGGGGCCCTATGGACTTTGAAAGTTGAAAAAATTTTGTCTTTGAATTGGCTCAAACTTATTGGTTAGAGTAATTAGTCAATGGAAAGCCAAAATATTATGTTTTTTTGGAAAGATAAACATGGACATCTAAATACTGGACAACATATTTTCGCTAAAACGGGGAGGGACCCTACTCTCCAACCGTAGAAGGATTAGGCTAAATGAGATATCATTGCAAAGCTTACAAATCGGGGAATGTCATAAAGAGATTTTTTGAACAAATCGCATGGACATCTTTAGACTGGACAACGCATTTTCACAAAAAGGGGCCCTATGGACTTTAAAAGTTGAGAAATTTTTTGTCTTTGAATTGGCTTAAACTTATTGGTTAGAGTAATTAGTCAATGGAAAGCCAGAATATTATGTTTTTTTGAAAAGATGTACATGGACATCTTAATACTGGACAACATATTTTCACTAAAGAGGGGAAGGACTCTACTCCCCAATCGCAGAACGGATTAGGCTAAATGAGATATCATTGCAAAGATCACAGTCTGGGGAATTTCATAATGAGTGTTGAATATATAAAAAATAACATGAACATCTACATCTTTATGCTGGACAAGAAATTTTCACAAAAAGGGGGATGGACTTGCCTCTCCAACCACAAAAAAGATTGGGCTAAATGAGATATCATTGAAAAGCTTATAGTTCGGGGAGTATCTTCATAAGGCGGTTGAAATAAATAAAATTAACATGGACATCTTTATGCTGGACAACACATTATCACCAAAAGGGGGACGGACCCGTCTCCCCAACCACAAAACAAATTGGACTAAATAAAGTCTCATTACAAACCTTGCAGTCCAGGGAATATCATAGAAGGGTTGAATTTTGAAAAAAGTTAGCAAATGAATCCGAAAAATACAGGAAAAATTATTTGTCAGCCGTATGGCTGACACGGGCTACTTGTGCATGTTCTTCCGTGTCAGCCATACGGCTGACAAACGATTTTCCCTGTATTTTTCAAGACCCATTTGCTTTATTCAAGAATAGAATACAGTCCATATAAAATTAATGATTTATTTGTTTATTAATTGTTTTAATTGTTTCTTATTAATTTTGAAATTTTTACCACCTGAACAACTATTAATTGTTCATCATATAGTTTCCATCTTTTAAAGTGATGTGTGTTATTTTTTTGATAGATATTGTTTTAATTTTAAATCTAATATTAAACTTAAAATCTCCAAAACAACACGTTTTTAGCTCTTTTTGCGGCAAAAATTAATTGTCCATAAAGAAGTTGTCTTTATATGTTTGTGTTAACTTTTTCCAAAAATTCAATCTCTCTTTCTTTCTACGGCATTCTGCGGAGTGTAATCATTGCATTGCAATGATACCTCTTTTAACCCAATCCGTTTGGTGTTTTGGAAGGGGTCTCTCCTTTTTTAGTGTAAACGTGTTGTCCATTATAAGTATGTCCATGTTGATCTTTCCAAAAAATATGATATCGTGGTTTTCCATTGACTAAAAACTCTTAGGAAAAAGTTTAAGGCAATTCAGAGACAAAAAATTTTTCAACTTCCAAAGTCTAGGGGGCCCCCTCTTGTGAATATACGTTGTCCAGCCTAAAGATGTCCAAGCAAAATTTTTCTAAATTTCAACCGCTTCATGATATTCCCCGCATTGTAAGCTTTGCAATGATATTTCATTCATCTCAATCCTTTTTGTGATTGACGGGAAACGTCATTCCTATCTTTAGTAGGTAACGGGAGCTTAGAGCCTGGAGTCCTTAGATCCTTGCCTTTGAGTGGCGTCATTTCGAAGAAAACTGGAAAGTACACCGACACCGTCCACCGACACCGACCGATTTCTAGGCTTAGGCTTAGGCTTAGGCTTAGGGTTAGATTTAGGCTTAGGCTGTTTAATTTTGACGCCATCTGCCAAGGATCTAAGGACTCCAGGATCTAAGTTCCCCCAATCTTTTAGTAAAAAATATTCTCCAGCATAAAGATGTCCTTGTTCATCTTTTCAGAAAAAATGTGTTTTTGGAAGCCAGCTAGGTAGATTTTTGAAACAGTGATTCGAAATATTTATCGTGAAACCCGTCCTTCACGATAAAACCCGTTCATCACGATGACACCCGTCCGTCAGGATGACACCCGTCCGTCAGGATGACACCCGTCCGTCAGGATGACACCTGTCCGTCACGATGACACCCGTCCGTCACGATGACACCCGTCCGTCAGGATGACACCCGTCCATCGGCTGGTTATCTTTCGGATGGCCGCGTTTATTAAACACAAGTGTCACACCTTTCGTATTATCCACCTTTGATATTACACGTTATGTTTGCAAGCTTTGCCCATGATAATGAATTGGGATTTGCAATACAGGGACAAAATATACGTCAATTAAAAAAATGCATAAGAGGAAGAAAATTTCCGACTGTGTGTTAAACAATCGTTCCACTTATGTTAAACAATTCGCACTGAAAATTTTTCATCGTGTAAAAAATTTTAAAAAATGCGAACGTAAAATTCATAGATGAAATTTTTCTACAAAGTTGAATAATTCAAATTTTTCTAAATATTTAGCGTTTTAACATCCAGAATAATTAATGCGTCAGATTTAACAAAAAAAAAACGTTGACTATTTGATAGCGTTACGTAAACACACACATCACGGAAATATTTCACTAATGTGTATTTTTATCAAACTATGGTGTGTATTCCCATTTTTGTAAACAAATTCTTTTTTAACCTTTCCACTGTTTTTGCAACCAAAATTCAGCACAGCTGCATAAAACATAGAGTGAGTTCTTACAAATATAACGTAAATTTATATCTATCAGATTATTTATATTAATAGTTTTAAAATTTATTTTGATATAAAATATTTGTTAATGACTATTAATTTTATATTTAATATTCATTGGATTTTTGTTATATAATTTGTGTATTTAATGGCGTTCTGGAAAATTGGCAATATTTCAAAAATTTAAATATTGTCTAAAAATATATAACTATGGTTAAATTATATCTGGCTGACGCTAAAAATTAGAATGCAGACATGAGGGGACCAATTAAAATTGTGCGGTAATGGCGTGTTTTTTTTAAACAAATAAGAACGCAGATTTTTTTTTAATTTCACCTTTTTCACAAAATATACAAAAATTAACCAACTTTAGCCTCTAAAAATTCGCATTTAAGTTACAAATTAAGTAATTTGATAAATAATTATTAAAATACAGCTTTTAATCTTCGTCATTAATCCGCTTTAGTGAAAAATTTTGATTGTTTTTGTTGTTAAATACTCGATTCAATACTGCAAATATCGTGGTCAGGTAGATTTTATTTGCCTATAAATTAAAAACGAAAACAATTTAATATGAAAACTTTTTTAACATTTTTGCGGAAAAGATTGTGCGATTTAATATAAGTGTTTTTAGAATTATGTTTGGGTTAATACTGGGGTTAACTTGAGATCTTATCTTTGAAATGTTTATGTGTTTCGTTCATTTGATGTTATTTTTAAATAAAAAATTACAATTTGTCGAATGTTGAAAAAAAAACAAAGGTTATACCTTCCAATCTTTTTGTTTTATTGAAGGATTATCCGTCAAAATAGCGTAAAAAATAATTTGCATAAGCATAGTTGGCACGCAGCTGATTGGTCGTTCCGCATGATGTTTATTTGAGTAATAGTACGTTCAGCAGTTTTTGCGCGGTTTCTCAACAAAAATCTAAGGTGCTTCGGCAGTTGCGAGCGCATTTTCAACCAACAGCATGCAAATTATTCCTTACGCGATTTTAGTCGATACGACGCCAAAAAACGATTACGTTTGAAGGCAAATTTTTTATGTGAAATTTATGCAATGACTCATTAAAAAACTCATAAAAGGTTTTGTAACTTGAGATTTGATATATTTACTATACTTAAAAATGCTACATAATATGTGTGTTATATATTTATGAATTTGTGTATTTTGTTCAAACTTTATGGCGTATTTCTATTTTAATATTTATGTGCATTTATCATTACTGTTTTATGTAACAGTTCCTTGCTATTGCGCTTATGTACATTAAAAAAAATCAAAGTGACTCCAATTGGACTCTATGATGGCTCTAATTAAGGCGCAACCTTATTAGGGGTGCTCCACTAAGCCCTGGTTCACCCCGAATGACAAATGACAACGCGTTTTGCGGGCGATTACACCGTTACATTATCACTTATCGCTGCGGTGTGAACGTGTTATCACTTGTCACTCTGGTTTAAGCTCAGTCCAAGGACGTTGTCCAACTTGGTTCTAAACACTTCTTAATTAGGTAACATAAATGTTGCAGAAAAATCTTATTAATAAACCTCATAAACCCTAATTGGTGCACTTAATATGTCTGAACAATGCATGTACATTCATTATGTATAGTTACATTATTGTTGCTCTAATTTTATATATTTTCGTTTAATCAGGATTTTTATTGCATTGCTGCTAAATATCAGATTAAACATTGAAAATCATTGGGTCGTCCAGGTGTAATTTGCCTTCAGTCTACAAAGTGTTCAACACGTGTACTTAAATAAATTTCAGAGAATATAACATTATTATAACTACAACGGCATAATTTTGCACAGAAAATAATAGGTAAACACTTACTTCCTGGAACTTATTAAAACCGGCGAATAATAATTTTCTGGAGACAAATAGACGATTTCAGAAAAGTATTTAAAGGCGTTAAACTTTGATAGTTGCAGGTAAGTTTAATCTTGATTGACAGCTGCAAGTTTGACGGTAGTCTAAGAAAAAAAATTTCTCCAACAAAATTCAAATCAACTTTGGCACATCTTGACAGTACTGGTTTTTATCTAAAATCACAGCGTGTAATCAGTGACTTAAATAAGATCGAAGAGTTTTGCCGCGTAAAAAAGGCAATTTTTAGGATAACCTAAAAAGAATCTTTAATTTTACACGGTTCAAAATCAAGCACATTGATCAATAAATACTAAGTAGCGGTTACAATAACGTTGTGAGGGAGGTTACTTTATCACGTGACAGAATATCAAGCAGCTATTGGATTCGGAAGTGAATGTAACTGGGGCCACCCCAAGAGGCGAACACATTTCTGCCAATCCTTTCACACGGAGTTGTCTTTACGAAATCAATTTTGCTTATAAACGGCAATTTTTTGCACCATAAATTAAAGTTTATGTTGCATTGGTTACAATTGGATACTTGCAATACAAAAAACTTAATACAAAGAAGACTTTCAATAAGACAAAGTTTAAATAAAAATATAGTTTCGGACATTTCGTTACAGAAACAAAATCAGAAGATCAAAAGTAGGTAATTATTTAAACTGACGTTGTGTCTAGACTAGAAGCGTGTTCAAAAACTGAATATTCAGTTTAAAAGTTTTTTTAACGATTTTGAATTACTAATTGAGTCAAAAGGTTTTAAAAACTCTATCTAAGTAGTATTTGTTTGTTTGTTTGTGTGGAAGTCCCAATCTCCCCATATAAAATGAGAATTGCTGGAAATGTATCACTTTACACAATACTAGAACTCACTACGAATAAGGGCCAGTGCAGCATGATATGACTAAGAACAACCTTGTTGAAGGATTTAAGGAAAGGCTATTTTAAAAGGTTATATTTTTTAAAACTGTTTTTTTACCCAATCAAAAAGCGTATGGTTAACAACAATCGTAAAACCCACAAATTTATGGTTTAGAAAATTGAACTAACCGGGTTGAGTTATTCATTTATTTTTAGGTACTCTCTTAACCTTATTTTGCAAAATAAATAAAAAATTTACTCATTGCACAGACTTATTCTGCGGATTTAAAACAAATCAAAGTGTTTTTGAAAAGCGCAAAATTTTTTGCAAAAATTACGCGCAGACTGTTGTGCACACTATATGCAATCAGTCTGCACCGTACTAAAAATAAATTCTGCGCTAATTAAAATTATGCGATTCATAAAAGGACCATAAACGTTTTTAAAATAACTTCAAATCTGAACTTCTTAAAATTGGCATCTTAAACCCAAACAACAATTATCACGTCACAGAGGTAGATATTTTGGCGGTTTTCAAGCTAATTTGAGTTATTTTTTAAAAGAACTCGAAAATTAGTTAGTAGGAGATTTAGGCAGGCACCCATCCCCTTCATTTTTTTGAAAAATCGAATTTTTTTATACGATTTTACAACTAAAACGGTGTACCCTAAAGTTTTTGATATTTTTAGTGTTATAGTAAAATTCACAAACGATGTAGTAAGACCATAGGTGGGTAACCTCACAGATTTTTTAATGTTTAATAACATGTAGCGCCATTAGCTAATTCTTCAATACAATAATTTGCATAATTATTAAAAAACACGTGCTTAAAAAGCTAACAGGCTTTAAAAATTTACAGTTTTGCTTTAAAATTATCATTTTTTAAATTAAAAAAAAAACACAATTTAAACTCAAAATCTTTTTAAATACTACTATATTACAACAGTACTTTAAATATAAAACAGACATTTAGTCTATATCTACAATAAAATTCTCTATCATTTTGCGCGGGTTCACAAAAAGAAATATATGGAATTGAACGGTGAACTTAACAATAACCTGAATTGAAAAAATCAGTCCAAAATGCATAAAATATATTTATTTTAACCACCATTACACGTTTATACAAAAAAAACATTACAATGAACGCAAGAATAAAAAATATGATTTATTATTTAAAAAAATACGCAATTTATATAAATGAAGGTGCTAAAATTTAATAATATGAAACAAGCTTCTTTTGAGTTTATTTTTAATAAGACCAACATTCAAAAACTTGTTTCAAAATAATATTTTAGCTGCTGTTACACAATACCAAATACAATACGAAACCTTCAAAAATTAAAAAAAATTGTTCTGTGTGAAATAATAAACAAGAATCTGGAACACTCTTAGTGAAAAATATGCAATTAAAGCTAAAATTTAAAACATAAAAACTTTAAAATATCCACTAAATTTTCAGATAGCAACAAAATGTCTTGAAAAACCTAAACGTTTATTTAAGATTATAATGCATATACAACTTATTTTACACTTGATAATGAATTTAAACTTTAAAATCACTGATGAAAACAGTTTCACCAAGTAAACGTGTTTGGATTTAGAAAACTATCTAAACTAAGAAACACAATAAATCAATCAGTAACGAGGACCTCCTGCTGAGTCTTGAATAGAATTATTTTTTATGATCATGATAAACAATCATTGGGAACCAACATTTAGTGAGTAAACTCAGTTGGTTTAAAAATTTCAAATTTATTTTTTATTGGCTTTATACCGCAAATGTCTAAAAAATACTTCAATTTCGTATCATATAAGTGTTTAAATAATAACTTTTATTTAAGGGATCAAAAATTTAAATTACAGAGGATAAAATTTCCCCGAGATGCATTTGATGAAAAACGATATAAGGAAAATTGTTAGTTTATACAACAACGATATGAACTCCAAGTTGTGTATTTTTGATTAAGATAAAAACTATTATTTAAGCTATGAACTAAAAATGATAAAACATAAGAATTCAAAATTCAAAAAAATTTTTGATCTGGATATAACCTTTAAGCCTGTATTTTTCAAAAAAATGTTTGGTCCTATTATTTTATTTATTATCAATGATTTAAAAAACTAAGGAGTATACTATTTAAATAAATATTCTTAAATTATTAAATATCATTGTTATGATATTATATTTCCTTTTGAAAATGATTGTTCCTATCATTTTATTGATTATCAAAAAAATAAACTTCAAAAAAAAACTTATGGAATTTTTAGAAAAAACATTCTTAAATTAGTGAATATCATTATATTATATCAACCTTCTTTGTGGAACGTTTAACCAATAAACTATTAAATAAAACCTGAAACTTACTCCTTAGCACACAATTTATTCATTCAGTACTTTGAAAGCGGGAAGCATAAAAATGCGTGAACTTTTTTTGAGCTATTTTAGGTGTTGTATAGCTGTATTTATCGGTATTCACGAATACGGCGAGGCCACTTTCGGCGTGCCCAAGCTCGGCGTCGGCACACGCGGCGTGTCATAGAAATCTCATGACAATGGACTATGCAAGTTTTTGGCATCTTTTGAGCGCAAAAGCTTACACGTCCATGACACGCTAGGCGTCGGCACGCCCCGCGTGTCATAAAAACTTCATGACAATAGACGTGCGAGCTTTTTGGCATCTTTTAAACGCAAAAGATGACACGCCATGACACGCCAGGCGCGGAGACGGGGAGAGCGGGCACGTCGGCGAGGACACGGTTTTCGTGAATACGGCCCATTGATGCGGAAACGAAAGAAACCGAAGTACCTGGACAAAAATAAATGTCGTGTTTTAATACACAATCTTCAATAAACAAGTCCAAATCCCTTGAATCAAACAAGTTAGGCTAAGGCTACTTGACGTTTACAAACAATTTTTTGACGATTGTTAATAACCAGTTTTTAACATTATGTGTTATAAACTTAAATAAACTGTTTTACATGTCAGTAACTGTTTTAGTCATCTATCTTTATCAAAGTTTGAACACGTAAAGGTTATGAAACATTGATTACAACAATCCAGTCCTCTAAATGTGACAAAAAACTCAATTTGTGTTATTCTTTTACCAAATTTCGTGTGGTATACCAAATACTAAATACTAAACACATTACAACTAATAAATACTTTTAAAACGCACTAACCATTGTTTTTTGTTAATTGAATGTAGTCGAGAGCCTAACCCATTATGTTTTTTTACTACAAAATTTAATCTGAATTTTGAAATATACCCCAAGTTTTGCAAGGATTTTTAAATTCTGCGAAAGTGATTCTCGAAAATGTACGTTTTTGGTATATAATTTTTTTTCATAAAAAAATGGCTAATGCAAATTTTAATCAATTTTACTAATAAAAAAATTTCATACTTTTTTATTTTTTATCAGTATTTTCTTAGTGAATTTTAAACAAACAAGTAGCCCGTGTCAGCCATACGGCTGACAAATAATTATATCTCTATTTCTCAGATTAATTTGCTAATTTTGCGAAATTCAATCTTTTTATGATAATTTCCTGAATTGTAAGCTTTGCAATGAAATGACATGAAATAGTTTATTCGCAAGGTATATAACAATTTAACAATTTATTGCAATGCTATCTCATTTAACTCACTTCGTTTAGTAGTTAGCAATCATGATGCTTTCCGTCGTTTTCGTAAAATAGGTTTTTCCAGCATACAGATGTCCATGTTATTTTTTTAAATTTTAAGCCCCCTATGACACTCTCTGAGCTGTAAGCTTTCCAGTGATACATCATTTAAGCCAGTATTTTTTGTAGTTGAGGTGGAAGGTTCATTCCAACTTTTAAAAAATTCATTGTTCAATATAAAAATGTTTATGTGGATTTTTTCAACAAAAAAAAACACGATATACTGGCTTTCCATACTGTTATAATACCTGTTGGTAATAAATAGCAATGACAATAGCAAACTTATGGGGCCCTTCTAGTGAAAATGTGTTGTCCAGATTAAAAATGTCCATGTTATTTTTTAAACATTTAATCCTTTTATGAAATTCCCCAAATTGGAAGCTTTCCAATGATCCCTCATTTAACCTAATTTATTCTGCGATTGGGGAGAAGAGTCTATCCCCCTTTTGGTGAAAATGTGTTGTCCAGTATAAAGACGTTTATGTTTATCTTTCCAAAAAAACATAATATTCTTGCTTTTAATTGACTAATTCTTTAACCAATAAGTTTATAAGCCAATTCAACGACAAAAAAATTTCCAATTTCCAAAGTCCATAGGGCACACAAAAGGTTTTTTTAGTGTTAAAAATTCTGATTTACTTTTACATAATAAACCAGGTGTTCTTGTGTTTTAGCTCTTTTTTAATAAAAATAGTGCTTTGTTGACAAAAAATTTGAAATTTAGTAAAACAGGCGATTGGACCAATTTTTAAAGTTTATTTAATGGACAGCAATTTATAAAGTTTAAAAATTCCACCTACGTAATACTTGCCTCTGAAGCTGGTTTAGCTCCCTCCGCCATGCACCAAGACATTTTTGTGTCCTTTCTTGCCTACCCTCTATCGTCGTTACTACGGCAAAATAAGCCACCGTGATTACAAAATACACGTGACTGTGACTCATTTCGTAGTTAGTAAGGTACTGTTTAAAATTTAAAATGAGTCACAGTCGCATGTATTTTATGCAGTTTGTGGCTCATTTTGCCATGGTAACGACGATATCGTGTCTCGTACCTTTCCGAGGCAGGTTTTATTGTTTAATTCCTGTCCCCAACCTATACAAAAGAAGTTTAACTTTTAACCACATCATTATTTTTGAAATACTTATTTTAACCCGGTAATTATTCGCTGATAATTTAAATTGACAGATTTTTAATAAATTCGGTTAAAAGTTCTATTTTGAAATATTTGAAATAGCCCCAAAACAGGTTTAGATTCTTAATATTTGTATTTAAATTATTTGAAAATAAAATTAATTTAAGTTTAACGCATATACAGATAACTGATAACAGATTCATAAATATTTAAACTGAAAAAGAATTGGTTCAAAAAGAAACAAAAATAAAATGAAAATATTGGAAATTAAATTTTATTTATTTATTTTTTATTATTTGCATAGTGCAGAACACAGCTAAAGCATTTATACAATTAATTCTTATATATTGATTTTTAAAAAAATTAAATTTACATTTTGTTTTTAGTTTAGCAATTTTTGAGGAATGACTGTGATGTGATTCTAATATCTTAATCGACCAAAGTCACATAAGAATTAATTTTCATACAGCAAGATTAAGTTTGAAATACATTCTTTGGTATTTTGAGTTCAGTGGTTTTTAACAAAAAAAAGTAATTATCGTACATACAGCAAGTGTACCATGATTGTACTGAACTCAAAATTCCAAAGGATGTATTGCAATCCAAAGGATAATCCTGTTGTATGGAAATTATTCCTTACGTGACTTTGGTCGATTGCTAGGTAATATTTTCTTTAAAAAAATTGAAACCAAATTTTTCCGAAAAAATATTCGTTTAAAAATTTTTACTTTGATATCAAAGCCAACCCAAACTGGCAATTATATGGCAGCCGTATGACACACAGGCTACTTGTGTATCAAATCAGGGTAAATAATAATTCATGTTATTTTGAAAATTTTAATATGAAATGCTATTTCATGGGGTTAGGTGTAATTTAAGATTCTTTCATTTTTTTTTTAAATTTTGCCTAAACTTTTGCACAAATGACTGGAACTTACTAAAACAAAGCCGAGTATAAAGTAAAAGCTGTCTTGTCAAGTCAGCAACAAGCGATACACCATTTACGGTGATCAAAACCCTTCCATTTAAACGGAAGTTGTTCAGTCTTAAAGATCTTTACAGAGTTACGACGTTGTTTCAAAAGCTTTGTATTTCAGTCTTGATAGTATTTTGCACAACAAAATACGCCATTCACAATAGTCAAAACCGAAATTGTTCAGTGTTTATATTCTTTACAGAGTTAAAACGTATTAGAATGACTTTTAGCCAATTAGTGCTTATGAAAAAAGGAAATCCTTCATCCATTGGAGATTAATTTTTCCCCAGCACTAATTGGCTAAAAGTGATTCTATTAGCTTCTCCCACAACCATTCGCACAGAGCAAAACGAATATGACGTCATGACGAATACTATATGACATTTTTTGGAGGTCCTGAAAATCCTGTCGTGTTTTAACCGGTACTCTTGGATTTTATTAACATTCTAACAAGATGCCATTTAAATAACCCGTTTTACTTACGATCGTATTTTGAGTAAAATTGAGCTTATTTAACCTTTTCTGAATTTTGTAATGTTTCAGACGTAAAATGTAAATCGCGTCTTTCAATAAAAAGGAACGGCTGTCCGGTGACGCAGAGGTTTAACCAAAAATATATTATGACATAAAATTAAAGCATATAATAATGTAACAGTACCCTAATTTGGGTAGGGGCTTAAAGAAGAGAGTGAAGGAAGGGTGGCGCCTTAATTGAGGCTTTCGAGTGTTCTTCTTGGGGCTTGCGTTAAGGCACAAAATATGACGTGTCCTGGGCGTTGTTTCATAAAATTTACAAACGTGCCAATTTTTTTGTAACAGGCCAATTTCTTTTTTGTAAATGTTACGAAGAAATGAGACACTATGCTAAAGCGTACAGGGAAGGGATGCGCTAAACGTCGGCAACGTTTGGTTTGGTTTCTCGGGCACCCGGTTGTCGACTAAACGACTGTAATTGTCTATGCAGCTTATTATACTTTAAATTAGATTTAAAATAATAACAATTTTTTCATAAAATTAGCAGATATAAAGATTTATCACAGTAAAGTCCAGTATTGTTGTGTTTTATTTTAATATTTGTTTAGAAAACAAAACATACAGAAAAGATTTTTGCCTAAATAAAACACTATCAATAGTATTTATTTCCCCTGACAAAAACCAAAAGAAAACAACTACAAGTTCGAGACTGACGGAAAAAATCTCACAGTTTTGCAGACAGAAAAATATGAAGTGCAATTTAATTCTTATCTTTTTTATAGAAATCCAATTTATTTTCATTTTTACCAGTTTTTAAATTTACAACTTTTTAGCAAACATTGTTCAAACAAAATTAGGAAGTAACATTTCTGGCTTTAAATGCATCATGTTTTTTTTCAAAAGTTTGATGGATCGAATTAAGTGTTATGATTCTTCATCGTGTATTTTACAAAAATAGGTGGAAATTTGTAAAATGAAAATTTACAAACGTCTTTATGAAATAGGTCCCTGGGTCCATATCACTTTTTTATGCTCAACTTTTAAAGGATTTTTTAAAATTAGTCCCATCACTTTATTAACTGAAATAAAAAAGGATATAAATTGTCCTAATGTCTGTCTCAAAACGATAAATTAAAATCAAAGCTACACACTTACATGATTTTGTAATAAGACAACCAAGCCCAGATATTCTTTTCATAGCTTTAACCCATTGCGATTTTTTAGGCCAAAAAACACGTCTAAAACGCGAAAAGGCAGTGCGTCTAAAACACGTCTAAAACACGCCAGTATATATAGCTCAGTAGCTCAATGCTGGGGCAGGATAGCTAGACAGCGTTTTAAAACATATAGACGCGGAACGCGGTATGTACCCCACGTTTGAGCTCAGATAACGATCGCAATGGGTTTATATTATTACTGCGCACGAATGATTGGTGTTTTTGATACAATACATACCGTTTTTTCATTTTTTTATATATTGGCCTATATAAAAAATATGTTAGGAGCAGTTAATCAATATATTTATTTTGCTAAAATTATAATTATTTCCGCTTAAAAAAATCCTAAAAGTTTTTGCACTTCTGAAAAACAATTTATTGATTAAACTCTTTTAAAGCGAACGATCTATACTTTAAAACGATACAAAAAATTTGTCGACAATTGGAAGTCTATAATACTTAAAGGATAAGTCTTCCAGCAAACTGACAGTGTACATTTGAGCTCTTGTCCCTTTGTATTATTGGCGCCCTCCAATAGTGAATATTATAAAATCACACACCGGCTAAAATGTTTGCCCTGGGGCTTATTCGTTTAAGCCGCTTTTTTCGAGTCTCACGGCCCCCGGGCGGCCAAGCTTATATTAACTTTAAAAGTTTTTGGACGATCTAATAACTCAAAAAAGCATATTTTGACGTTTGTCGGCTGTTTTGATTAAACAACAATCAATGACTTTTTTAAACAATAATATTTAAAAAATAAATATGCGAAATTTATAGAAAATAATTGATTTTGCAAAACTTTTAAAACTGATTTTATAGTCAAATAAAATATAACCATTTTTAATCCTCTGGAATCGTGACCACCCGAATTGAATTAAGAATAATGCACCTTTCTTTTGTTTTAAATCTATAATTTTCCAAATCTGAACAAATACTCATAAAAATTGAAACATGGCTTATACGGGAGAATTTCTACCTATTAGTGTTATTTTCTAAATCCATTAAGTAAAGTATAAAATATTGTAAATAGATAACTTGAAAAAAGTAAAAACTAATCGTGCCGATTTCCTGTCGATTTTCAAATACTTCGTAGTTTTTGGACGGCTTGTTTTACAAAGCTTATATAAACTTTTAAAGTTTTGAACTAGCTATAATAACTGATAAAATTTTTTTAAAAAACATATTGCGACTTTCGTATAGACTGTTTCCATTAAACCGTACTCAATGATTTTTTTTAAACAATATTTCTTGGTGCGAAATTTATGTAAAATATTTTTTTAGCAATAATTTTATATGTTTTATCATGGAAAACTCTTTATTTTTAAATAAAAAACAACTAATTTTAATAATGAGGAATTGTGATTACCTCTATTTAATAAAAAATAAAATAGTTTTTATTCTTACTTATAAACCCAAACGATTTTTTTTCGTTAATTTGTTTTTCAAACTTTGATTATACAAATTTGTCCGAATTTCCGAATTTAAGTCAGTGACCCCTACAATAAAATACAGCAGCAATAAATTTATTCAAACAAATTCTCAATTTTGCATATTAAAGCGAGTTATGTTATTTCGTTAGCAAAGTTATGTTATTTAGTTAAATTTAGTCAAAGTTATGTTATTTAGTCAAAGAGTTATGTTATTTAGAAATTCTGGTTGTTTTTGCCGTAATTGGTGAAATTTGTAACCCACCAAGTGGGGTCAACCTACCTATCTATATATCAAGACGAATCTTAGACGCCTTAAATACTTAAATTGAAGTGAAAATGTCACAACTAAAGTTATGATAAAAGGACAGAACGCGTCTGAAGTGACGCACTAAAGCTATAAGCACCTTGCACTGAAACTCGGTTTATACATGAAGTATGCAATATACCTAAGCGTCACCATAATGGATAATTACCGTATCTCCCACTTATCTTTTGTAGTATGCAGATCAACGGATCGAAGTTTCGCGCGCTTTCGAGGGCTGATCTGCATACTACGAAAGATAGGTAGGAGATACGGTAATTATCCATTATGGTGACGCTTATGTATATTGCATACTCTATGTATAAACCGAGTTCCAGTGCAAGGTGCCTATACGAGGTGTTTAGTTTACAAGTATAGGGAACTTGGAATCGTCGGAAATTTTTGGGAACTTGAAGCTGCGAAAAATGGAAACTTGGTTGGAGATACATTGTGTTGCTATGCTATTTTATTTTGCAACTTTTAAAATACTTAACACAACAATATCTTTTTATGCACCACATGTGCTGATTTATTAAAAAACAATTCCTTTATTTACTAATAAAATCAATTTTATTCTAAAATTAAGTAAATTTACAAAAAAAAACATAAGCGTCATCGTGCCCTGTACTGCGACAGCCTTGATTTATGAACAATGGCACAGGGAAAAAGCACATAATAAAACATATTATAGAACTTGCAACGGAAATAAAAGGTGCGATATATAAATATAAGCACCTTTTGACAAAAGTGTAAATAAACACCCTGAAAAACTCGTTCCGTCACGTTGTTTAGACGGTGGGATTCGGCGGTTATGGAATTCGAAAATTGGACCAGAAAACGGGCGGTGAGGAGATCAATTTCATTTCCATTTTTGCACGAGTGGTTTTGTTTGGAAAAGCTTACTAATGTCAAAAATCGGGAGCACTAAATTGCCATCTGATGAAAACGGTGTTCCGAGCAAACAAACCCAAATGCACCACCATCTATATACCGTGAAGCATATGTAATAGTATATTAAAAGACAAGCTCTGAAATTTTGTATGCGAATTCCCCCTAAATTTTTAACCCGGGGTTGTTACAATATGACAAAATCGACCCAGTATGGGACACACCGCTAGGGGTTGTGTTTTCAAATTATTTCAATTCGACTTAAAACATTTTAATAAAATGATTCTTTTTAGTGATGGGCAGTTGCGGTTCCTGTTCCGGATGTTCCGAGAAAAATTTGGAATTCCGCTTCTGGTTCCTGCTCCGGATTTTTGGAAAATCTCAATTCCGGTTTCCGTTCCGGTGTTCCGGGGGTTCCGCAGTTCCTCCTATCACTAAATTTTTTTAAACGGAGGAAATGAATACCCATCACAGTTATCCGACGGTTGTGACGATTTGCGGTTTAAAAATTTTCTAGCAATATTTTTAAGCAATGCTTCACCATATTTTGAGGTTTTTTCACGGAAACTATGCAGCATACATAATTTTTTTGATAGTTTTACTCTCGTTTTAAGTTATTCATACTTGTAAGAACTATATACGTAGAGGCTGGTGCATTTTTCGTCCAAAGTGTCCAAACTCCAAACGACAATTTCGGACGAATTAGAATTGTCCTTCGAAAACTTTAGATGAAGTATGAACCAACCTAGGTAACTTTTCAACTGTACAGTACAGAAATTTTTTGATTAAAATTTTGCTAAAAAATTTTACATGCGCGACTTTTTTAGCGAAAATCCGCGCTTATCTGTTAGTCCTCTTGCGCAGCGATTTTTAACACAGTGTTTGTTTTCGTGCAGAGAACACTGCGACTTTCCTTGCTTTTTCCAGCCTGCGATTTTTTTCTGCTGGACTCATTTTATGCCAATTTTTTTTTTCTTTTTTTTTTAAATATTTTCGTTGCAAAAATTTATCAGGATGATTAAGAATGTTTTATTTACACTTGTTTGTACTAAATTTTAAATTGTATTTCCAATGATTTCACCTCATAGAAACCTGGGTCAGTGCCAAATTTAAGTCCGTTGAACTTCCAAAGTTAAGGTAGAACACCACAGTTAGATTTTGACGGCAGATCCTTACTAATTAATTTTTACTAAAGTAATTAGACCTGCTGATTCAATTTTTGACATTCATTTTTCTGTAAAAAAATGTTATCGTCCACAATCATCAAATAACATCAATACAATACATGTCAAAAATTCAAATATTAATAAAAATTATCACCAAAAATATTTTATTTTTTCATTTTCAATTCAGCGTATCTTGAATAATACAACACTTTTTTAATTAAAAAGCTAAAAATTTTATAATAAAAATTTTTTGACGTTAAAAATGTGTCCCAGCGAAAAGTCGATCCCAAGGATCCGAGAATCCAGGCCCGACGTACTAACCACTCGGCTACTGGGTCAGCTGAGATATCTCCAATAAAAGACAGTTTTAAAGAAACGATTCAAAATGTAGTTTCTGGGCGTCAATTAAAAAAAATTAAACGAAAATTAAAAAAAAATTGATTCTCTCAGATTTTAATGAAAGTTTGGAAATAGTTAGACACAAGTCTAATGAATACTTTGAATTGTATTTGATTAAAAAACTAATTCAGGATTTTTTTATTAGATTTTTCTTTTAAAAACATCGATTTTTTTAATTTTCTTCAAATTTTTAAATTACGTTTTACTCCAAACCACATCTAAAAGTTGCTGTTCTATTTTTCTTTAACTTTCTGTGAAATTCCGGAAAAAACTGAATGAATCAAATTTTTTACATGGCCAAACACTGTTTTTTTAGCTTTAAATTCAGTGAACTCTGTCTTAAAATAGAACAACTGGTAAACAATGAAATTATTACCGTTAGATACATCATAATCTGAGCTTTCGATTGCACTGTACTTTTGTCGGACAAAAATTAATATCTAAGTTGATATCTAACTTTTAGTAAAATTCTTCCTAACTGTGGTGTTCTACCTTCAAAATTCTCAGACATTGTTTTTACACGAGAGTCAACATGTGACAATTGACAAGGCGCGCACACCGCAGCGGCATGTGACGATGTGATGATGGAAAACGCGCACGGAACGCGTTGTCAATGAACAGTCACGACGATTATTTCAATGTACACAAAGGTCTGGAGAAGAAATGGAAATAATTCGTATATGACGTTGGTTAACGGAAAAAAAACGAGTAAGAAAAAAGTATAGACAACCGTTTTTTTAGAAAAATGTAAAAAAACACAAAATAGTTGGTTGTCCATATTTATTTATGCTCAGTTTTTTTGTTGTTAATCATCGTAATATACATATTATAATTAGTTCTTCCCGAGACCTTTGTGTACATTGAATTAACCGTCGTGATTGTCCATTGTCACTCCGGTTGTGAACCATCGATAAGTGTGTATATTGCAGTAACGCAGAGTTCAATTCATCAGAAGTCTGCTCCAACTTTCGTATAGAAGTAAACACTTTTAAGCTATTCAATCCGGTGAGCATACATTTGGTTGGAAAAACGGGTTGTTTTGTTTTAAAAATCATATCTTTTGTGAAATTAGTTGATTTATTACCTGCTGATTGTAAATCGTTACAAACGAAAAAATTGAATACTAAAGTTAATAAAGTCTACCGATCCAGCGATCTGACGAAAATGTATTTTTTCTCTTATAGTTTCAAGTTATTTGGCAAAAATAATGTAATTGCATTTGTATCATTTTTAACATTCGTATCCTATCCACCGGGATTTTCTAATTCCGTTTTCTGAAATTT
>JASAMX010018735.1:0-72274 GCA_030248175.1 Microlaimidae sp. YZB2_3 | reverse complement strand
ATTATGCACATATTCTTCGTTCAGTTACATATACTATCGTTTGGGAGTTGTTTCAGTCTTTTCTGGCATTTAGTTTTTAGACTTATGTAGCTTTATACTATTCCATTTAATATAAGGCTTTTTTCTGAAACTTTGTTTCGTCTTTTGCTAGAATGTCATATAGTATTCGTAATCACGTCACATATGTTTTGCTCTGTGGGAATGGTTGTGGGAGGAGCTAATAAAATCACTTTTAGCCATTTGTGCTTGGGAAAAAATTAATCTCCAATGGATGAAAGATATCCTTTTTTTCATAAGCACAAATTGGTTAAAAGTGATTCGAATAAGTTATAACTCTGTAAAGAATATTAACACTGAACAATTTTTGTTTAAATTGGAGGGTTTTCACTATCGTGAAAGTATCTTGGGAAAGAATTCGAAAAGTATCTTGGAGTTTGTAAAGTAAGTTTAACAACAGAGTGCGGAAAAGGCTGGTCATACAAAGCAAGAGATTTAAGCTAAAAAAAAAAATTAGAAATCATTTGCATGGATACAAACGAAAAAAAAGTAAGGTAATTTAAGAATCATTGATTATAATAGATTTCAAGTAGTGATAAGGTAAAAAAAGACAATTTCAAAACCTGACACTAAGTAAAGAAATCTCTAATTTTGTTCCCAACCTCCGATGTCATGCTCCGGAGCTCCGGCCATTTAAAGGGGAGAGGAGCTCCAGAGATCTGGAGCTCCGCCCCATAAATGAGCTATTTCAAGCGTATTTAACCTTGAAATACGTTCTAAATAAATTTTTCCAGTTATCATATTTATAACTTTTTTATTGTTTTTAATAAGTTTTGAAAAAAATTAGTTTATAAAAAATTTTTTGACAAAATAATTTATGCTATATAATACTCAATAATTATTCATGAAATTAGTAACAAAATAGGGTGAAGCTCTAGCTCCGGGGAATATCACTAGTTTAAATTATGTAATTTCTTAGAAATGACCTATCTGGTTTGGTACTTCTAGGAGTAAAAAATAATAGTGTATAATTTTAACAAATAACGTTATTTTAACAAATAACGTTTGTTTGGATGTACAAAATTGACCAAAATTTCGTGACAAATAATTTGCATAAGCATGGTTGGTACGCAGCTGATTAATTGTTCCGTATGATGTTTATTTTAGTAATACTATATTCAGCAGTTTTCCGGCGGTTTTCTAACAAAAAATAAGATGCTTCGAAAGTTGCAAATGCACTTTTTAACCAAACCGTATGCAAATTATTCCGTACGTAAGTTGGGTCGATTATACTTTGGACTGTTTTTAAAAAAATGGGCAAAACCATAGTCTTGGAACCTAGGGAGATTCTGGATGTTTTTTATGCATGATCATTTTTGTTTACAACCCTATAAAATCTATGAGTAAGATTGTCGTAGCTGCAACTCTCGCTTTTTTTATGTCATAATAATCGCTCAAATTGTTTTTCGTCCCCAAAATTGACCAATCAGCGCAATGGGAGCAGAAATCGTGTATTAGCACTTTTCAACTTTTCTTTGTGTGGTAAAGTCAAAATTGCATTTACATTTCTAAGGGTGGTTCATACATACTTATGACAAAACGTCCCTTGGACAAACTCCAAAGGACAAAAGTCCTTTGGAGTTTGTTCAAAGGACAAAAGTCCTTTGGATTTTATCCAAAGAACAAAAGTTCTTTGGACTTTGTCCAAAGGACCAAAATCCTTTGGACTTTGTCCAAAGAACAAATACAGCGTAAAAACGTCTTTTGGAAAGGACAAAACCCAAAGGACAACGTGTTTATACTTTTTTGCCCTTTGGACTTTTCCTTTTGGATTTTGGTCCAAAGGACAAATTTTAAGTAGCATTCATACTTCGTCCAAAGGAAAAAGTCCAAAAGACGTTTTGGCTTGTCCAAAGGACGTTTTGGCTTTTCTAAAATTATCCTTTGGATTTTGTCCAAAGGATGTTTTTCATAAGTATGAACCAGCCTTTACAGTATAACTCGCGCGCGAGGACCAACGGCCGGAAACGTTTGAAATAGTTTACACTGAAAATTGTTGCGTGAATTTAATGTACGGTAGTAGGCAAAAAAAATAAGTCTACATTTGCAGCTACGAGTGTTTTACCTACAATTGTGTTTTTTGATTTGGAAATCTGAACTTTTTGTGAAATAGTTTAGGTATAATCTTTGAATTATGTGGCTGATCTTGTAGATTTGTTTGGGGACATGAGAAGACGAATTAAATCTTTGCGGTTATGACGTAAAAAAAATTACGCATTGGAACGCAGTATTTTTTTATTTCCGGTTTTTACAAAATATACAAGAATTTTAAATTTAGCCCTGAAAAATATGTTTTTTTTTATTCAAAATTGAGTAATCTAATAAATAATTTTTAAAATAAAATACTTGATCTTTTTTATTAAACCGTTTTGTTGAAAAATTTTATTTTAATGTTAAATTGTCGATTCAATATGCAAATCATCGAGGTCAACTAGATTTAATTTGCCCCTAATCTGACTGAAACTTTATAATCTTTACCAGTTTGTTTATTCTAATTTAGAGTTTCTTTGAAATGTTTTTATTTGATGTTGTGCCATAAATTCGTTGTTTTTGTTCTGTAATTTTTTGATAAATTGTGTATTGGTGAGGTTTTAGTTCGTGTTGTATTCTTTTAGTAAATACACATTTTTGTTTATAACTTCAAATATTATGTTTGACCGTTTCCATTTTATGAACCTTTACCTAATAAAAATCATGCAGTGACCAATAAAAATGCATAACAAATAAGTTAGTTTGTTTCCAATCGTGCATACAGTTAAAAAATGGAACCGTTTAAGGTCGTGATGTCCCAGTAAGAACGGTTCTTGAACCTGCCTCCGAAAGACTGGAGGCCGGTAGGAGGCAGGTAAAACTGCTTCGGAAGCAGCTAGGAGACAGGGTGGAGGCAGGTAGGAGGCAGGGTGGAAGCAGGTAAAATTACCTCAAAGGCAGGTAGGAGGCAGATGGACCTGCCTCCTATGTTTAAGCATATACAGGCTAGGAAGCAGGTTGGAGGCAGGTAAAACTGCCTCGGATGCAGAGAGGAAGCAGGGTGGAGGCAGACGAATTTATAATGGAGGCAAATCGGAGGCAGTGAGGCATCAAATTTTTCGATGGGGGCAGATAGGAGGTAGCGGTAGGTAAAACCTTTTTTCCGAATTGAGGCACAAGTCTTTTTGGGGAAATCTCAAATTGTCTACCCATTCAAGCTCCGAAATTTTGCGTTTATAACACAAAGTTGTTTAAATGAATAATAAAACTAGTCTACCCTGAAACTGTGTCATAATTAATTACAAAATTTTATTGAAAAATTCATTAAACGTATTTATGTTTAAAATAAACTTTCATCTTCTTCTTCTTTTTATTTCAAAAACATATAAATCAGTTATTGGTGGCACGGGAGCGCCACATGAAGATTAAGCCCCATGGCACCGCGCCAACAACAATTAGAGAACTTGGATAAAATTTTAAATTTATGTCCCTGTTTTCCTTATGATTAATAGATTTTTTTTCAAACGCTTAACTAAAAACCAATATTTTTCGTTGTGACTGATTGATCAAATATAAACATGAGCGCTTTGGAAAAGGTAAAAAATCGCGCAATAATTTTTTTAAGGGCCACTTTTTACAGTGTCCAAATTCAAAATTTAAATTGTTGACAACATAATATTAAATTCGTATTAATAATCGAGCACTATTAGAAATTTATATTATTGCATAGCTAAGACTCTAACTTTTTTATATTTAATTTAAAACTTCAATTTATAAACCATAAGTAAAGAATTAAGAATGTCGGCAAAGTTTTTCACATAATGTTAACAAAAAATAGGTTTTCTATTGATGATATAAAAAAAAACATTATATATCTAGACAACAAATTGATTATAAACATTTGTCATTGAGCAGCTAATACTATACTTTATTAAGATACTTTACTTCTTTAATTTAATTTAAAAAATGTGGTGGACTAGCCATCAAAAATGCTCTAAGAATAGAGCAGAAAAAAGGGGCAATTTCTTCCCAGGCGTGAGTTTAGAAAAAAAGATTGACTAGTCTGAGATGGACATTATTTACACCATAAGAAAATTGTATTTGATTTGGCCAGCTGCCCACTGAATAAAAATTTCGACCATATAATAATAATTTATTTATACGTTGAACTAATTACACAGCACTGTTGCATTTTTTAAGTCTGATAAAATGAAAATTGAAAAAACATACTCACGGCCATCTTTGACAAACTCGAAATTGCCACTTTTTCAAATTTATAGTTGTTTCTTACACATACAAATATAACCTTCTAATTGAAAAAATGGCGATTTCGCGCTTTTTAAAGATTGCTGTAAGTATGTTTTTTTTCAACTGTCATGTCATCAGACTAAAAAAAATGCAACAGTGCCGTGAAATTAGTTCAATGTATAAATAAATTATTATTATATGGTCGAAACTTCGATTCAATGGGCAGCTGGCCAAATCAAATACAAATTTCTTATGGTGTAAATAATGTCCAAATCAGACTAGTCAACATCTTTTCTGTCTAAACTTAGAGCTTTTTTCAAGGCTAGATTTATTTATAAATTTACCAATAATGCACTGTTCTATATGAAAAATATAAGGATCCATTAACGTTATGCTAGATTATTATGTAAGGATAGAGCGAGTCACAGTTTAAATTTAAAATACTTTAGATTTGTGCTTGTTAAAACTTTTAGAAATAGTTATATTTAAATTTATATATTTTAGTTGTAAAATTGAAAAATAAGTTTGAAACATAGATTTAATTTGCACTATTCCCTTTTTCAAAATTAACCGTGAAAAATGGTCTATAAAAAAACCAGCGATTGTTGAAGTGTAACTTTACAACAACAAAAAAAACTTACAACAACGAAAAATTGATTTTTTGTTCAAAGTGTTTAGTGTGCTTGTCTATGAAACGGAAAACGTCATTGTAATAGCGAGCAAGCCACGTTAGTGCTAACTAGAATGATGTCGGAATTGCGAAGCAATGCAGGCAATACTGGTTTCAATCGTACTTACGTACTCTCTGTTTTTTTTTAGCGATACTGGAAAAAATTTGACAAAAAAATTTTTTGTTTGCGTCTTATAACTTTTGAACGCGCCGCGACTAAGGTGCAAATATCTCGCGTTAAGGTCCTTGTACTTTTGGCTACCTCATGAAAAAAATTTTTTCAAAAATTTTGGGGTTAGCCCCAAAACTGCCGAAATTTCCGGTCGATTTTTTTCGGCCAAATTTTTAACTTTTTACCATATGGGGCTTTACGTCTGAAAATTTTTGTGCAGATTGCCCATACTTTCCTGAGCTCAAAATATATAATTTGTTAGGGGTAACCTTTCCTGAGAGGTTAAAGGGGTCAATTTTACGATTTTTGCAAAAAATTCTTGTATGGGGGACACATTATGCATATTTCGGCATCATGCGCAAAAACTGTTAGAGCCACAGGCCTGAGACCTGGGGGATTGATGCGGAATTTTAACCTCTACATTTTGCTGATATTCACCAAAAAAACTTGATGCCCTAAGGCACTGCAATGGCTGACCCTAAAAATAATACTTTTGACACAGTACCTCTACATAGCGAGTAATATATCATTTTAAAGCTCTCGGCGTGCTGATTTCAAAAAATTTTAAGGGGTCTTTTTTATATAGTTATTGTAATACCGTCTTGTTTGTACTCATATGAAAGCGTTGTTCAACACGCTGATCTCAAAAATATAAACTTCAACTCGATTCTCGATATAAAAAAGACCCCCTAAAATTTTTTGGGAGTACATTTTAATTGTAAAAATGGTAACCATTGAGTGAATTGAGTTGAAAATAATTTTTTTGACATCAGCCGAGAGCTTTGATATGAGCATAAACTAACAGTATTATACTAAAATCACCTCTTAAAAATTTTAGGGGGTACATTGATGGGTGCAAAATTGGGTAACCACTGAAGAAAATTTAAAAAGCTATATATTTTTGAAATCAGTGCATCGAGAGCTTTCATGTGAGTATAAACACATCACTTAAAATGAAAAAATAGCAAAATCATCATTTTTCAAATTTGGGGATATTTGGGGATATGTAACCGGGTAACCATAAAGAATTTTAGCCTAAAAATAATATTTTTGAAATCAGCACGCATAGAGCTTTTAAACGAATATAAACACGGCTTATAAATAATAAAAGCAAAAAAATCACCCCTTCCTAATTTTTGGGGTACAAAGGGGTCTTAGTTTGGTTACCCGACCATTTAGAGCAAATTTTTTTATATTTTAGAAATCAGCACGCCGAGAGCTTTAAAACTATATATTACTCGCTTATGTAGAGGGCTGTGTCAAAAGGTTTATTTTTAGGTGTCAGCCATTGCAGTGCCTTAGGGCACCAAGATTTTTTTGGGACTATCACCAAAATTGTAGAAGTGAAATTTCCGCATAAATCTCCCCAAGTCTCAGGCCAGTTTTTGAGCATGATGCCAAAATATGCATAATGTGTCCCCCATACAAAGATTTTTAGCAAAAATCGTAAAATTGACCCCCTTAAACATCTCGGGGTACCCGACCCAAATAGGTTGCCCCTAACAAATTATATATTTTTGAGCTCAGGAAAGTATGGGCAATCTGCAAAAAATTTTTCAGACGTAAAGCCCCATATGGTAAAAAGTTAGAAATTCGGCCGAAAAAAATTGACTGGAAATTTCGCCAGTTTTGGGGCCAACCCCCCAAAATTTTTGAAAAAATTGTTTTTCAGGAGGTAGCAAAAAGTACAAGGAGCTTAACGCGAGATATTTAGATATTGATCGCGGCGCGTCCAAAAGTTATAAGAGCGCAAACAAAGTTTTTTGTCAAATTTTTTCCAGTATCGCTAAAAAAAACAGAGAGTAGACTTCTAATTAGACGTGGAGTCTAATCTAGTTTTCATTGTTGCAATAAACAACAGGATATTAAATATACAGTACAAGATTTTTGATATAATATTAATATTTTTTTGACAATAAAATATTTTTAGATAACTATCCCAGTGATAAAAACCTTACAATGTACAAATGGTATGTAGATATCAATAGTATTTATATTGGATCTGATGATAAATCTAAGAAAGTGATGAATTTATGTGCATTAACAGATTAATTTAGTATAGTTGCCTCTAAATAACTGCTTAGTTTGCTAATAAATCCAAAATTTTAAAGCTTTGAGCTAATAATGTATGTATGATCATGAGAAGATCAATTAAATTTATACAGTTATGACGATTTTTTTTTATTTCAGACTTTTACAAAATATACAAAAATTAGTCAACTTTAGCCCTGAAAAATATGACCCATCAGATGCAAACCAGATTTTAATTTTGATAAACAGAAAACAAATTAAGGGTTTAGAAACCTCGCCTCAAAGGAATAAATAACTGAAAGTCAATAATTGGCGCTAATGCCCAACCATTGGATTTGCAAACATTATTAATTACGTACTTTTCAAACCTGAAGAAAATAACTCGAATACATATTCACCTAACACTTAATCTTAAAATAAAATAAACATAAGGTATAGCACATATTAACAGTATTGCCTGAGCGAAAAAACATTAATTAATGTATTTTTTTAAAACCATTATAAGCGCGTTTTTTTGTCAACGAAATCCGGGAAGACCGACAAAATCTGAAATGAAAAACGCTGCATTTGAATCAGGAACGTTGCTATCGATTTTTTAAAATTAAATTCAAGAGTCAATTTAGAGGAAGAAATACGTATTTTTATAAACTTATGATTTATTTAATATTTTATCAAATTTCCAAATTAATTTTTATTATAGATATTGCCTTTTATAAGTCTTTTTTTCAAAAATTTTTTGTCCAAAAAAAAATTAGGTTTCTTTTTTAGGTTAACTTTTTCATTCGCCTTTTATATAAAAAATTACAATAATTAAATTTTTTCCGTAGAGGCAGCAATGTTAGTTTCTATTATATTTTATGTTGATTATAAATTTAATTGCAAGTGGACTATAAGAACGCTGTTGAGCGCTCATTTAAGAAACACGAGGTTTTAAGAATGTCTTATAGATATTTATTTTGTCTAGAGACTCCTAGTTCATTTTAGCTAAATAATCATTACTAAAATCAAGGAATTAAAATTCTTTTACCGAAATTTTTTGAGCAATGACCAAGAAACCATTTTTTGACCAAGATTTTGTTACAAAACTCGCTTTAATAACGAAAATCCACTATTTTCCGCTAGTTTGCGGTCGCACAAATTTTTCGCACAATGTTAATTTTCTGCAGTCAATAATGCGATCTCTTATTCACTCTGCAGGAAAACTCGCTTAGTGAAAAGCAGAATATTCCTTTAACAAAAAATTTCTGTAATTTTGAGAAAAGTAATAGTATGTGCGAAAAAAAATTGCTAGTACGACTTCTCTTGCAAAATTCTAAGAAAAAAATTAGCGTTTATTTGGACATTCACTTAAGTTATAATACTTGTCAAAATGGAGTTTTTTGCTTTTGATACATTTTTACAATTTTCTATAATAACAGCACCGAGTACCCAGTTTATCACTATAACTTTATTATAATTAGTCTAATAATTTCTTATGACTGTACATAACTGAACCTAAAGTATTTTTTGCAAATCTAGATAAAAATATTAACCCTTGCTTGTGAATTTTTTTTTTCTTTTCTTCTTATTTGATACTTCAAGAGTGTTAACAATGACAATATCTATATTGTTGAATAGCTTTGTTACCATTAAAACTGTTTAAACTATAAACATAAACCAAAGTACGTTTTCATAACTTCCAAAAATTGGCACCAAGTGAAAAATACAAAAACAAATTTTTTTCAAAACATTTAAAATAATATTACATTAATGTTTTTTAATCTTAAAATAACCAAGGTCTTGGGTTTACAAAGTGTACAACCCATGAGCAATTTACACAGTGGCTCCATGTCCTATAACAGTTGTGTTGAATCCTCCAGTGGCTTAGTCACTGTCTTGCGCAGTCTGTTTATTCAAATTGCGTTCAATTCACACGCTATGTCACAGCGTATGACCTGTATTGCGCAGTTTCAGAATTCTTCAGATACGTTCCATTCACATACTATGCCACAGCGTATGACTGTTTTGCGCACTTTCGGAATTCTTTGTAGTTAGTTGCTTTCCATTCACATACTATGTGACGTTGAGATAATACCACCAGTAGAATATGTTGAAAAGAGTGAAGAGGCTGGGGAAGGCGAAAGAGCTAAATGTGTCGATGCGGTCCGTGGTCCAGACCCGCTTGATCTTGCGAGTGCAGGGGCGACAGCATCCCTGTTGCTCCTTGGCCTCAAAGTAGGAGTCCAGGAGGAGGTAGTTCTGTTGGGCGGCGGGTTTCTCGCTTTCCACGTCTCGGAAGTAGCGGGAGGCCGCCCTGGGGCTCAGGGGTGTCCGATGGGGACTGATGCTGGGGGCCACGGTCACGTGACTATATATGGTTCCGTCCCCACCTCGCGCAGACGACGAGGTCTTCCGGAAGCGCTGGTAACCACCTCGTTTGGATTTCTTCTCGTGGTTCTTCTCCTTCGCCAGAAAGCCGATGACAGCTAGCTCCAACAAAGAGAAAAACACAAATCCCAGACATGCCAGCATCCAAACATCTAAAATGAAGGAGTTGTGAAGTGGGAAATCAGGAAAAAGCGTTTACTAATTTAAAGACACGCGAAACTTTGTGATAAATTTGTTTTTTTTCCTGTTTTTGCATTAAAAAAATTCAACCTTGAAATTTGAGAGGTGTTTGAGCATAACCTTTATGAAGGATTTGTTAATAAAGAACTATGGGTACTAATTTAAAGACACGCGAAATTTTGTGATAAATTTGATTTTTTTTTCGTTTTTTTGCATTAAAGAAATCCAACCTTGAAATCTGAGAGGTGTTTAAGCATAACTTTTATGAAGGTTTTGTTAATAAAGAACTATGGGTGACGTTGAAAGTCTTTTCCCAAAGTCTTGAAAATCTTGAAAGTCTTGAAATTCATAACTACTAGCATGTATAGGGTATATAAAAAAACATTCTAGGGTAAATAAAAAAATGCTTTTATGTTGCATTGGTAGCGCGCCAGATTGAGAAGAACGGGCCTGGAAATTGAGACAGGAAGAACCGAGATAGAATCTGGGTGTGGGAAATTTTTTCTTAAAAAGTCTTCAAATTTCATATCTCACCTTCGGTTTTGGTTGTCACGAATAGCTGACTTTGTAAAAATGTAAAAGCATCAGCATGAGCTGATTTAAAATTTATGCAGTGATGATGTCTTTTGTCAAAAACTGTTAGTGATTAAAAATTAGAGTTTTTTTAATTCATTTTTTCACTAATTAAACAAATAATCAGCTACTTATATTGATAAGAAATTGGAATTTAGGTTCCAAAATGCATAAATTGGTCAAATACAGTGTTTAAGTTTAAAAACAGTTTTAAGGCTGGTTCATACTTATGACGAAACGTCCTTTGGACAAAGTCCGAAGGACAAAAGTCCTTTGAACTTTGACATTTGAACAAAATCTAAAGGACAACGTGTTCATACTTTTTGTCCTTTGGACTTTTTTCTCCCTTTGGATTTTGTCCTTTGGACTTCCAAAGGACAAATTTTCAGTAGCGTTCATACTTCGTCCAAAGGAAAAAGTCCAAAAGACGTTTTGGCGTTTCTAAAATTGTCCTTGGGAATTTTTGTCCAAAAAACGTTTTGTCATAAGTATGAACCAGCCTTTAAACATTATCAAACATTTTTTGGAATAATCCTATAAATAATGCACTAATTAATTTTTTTAATCGCGCTAAACCAGGTGTAATTTTGCTTTCGAGTTTTCCCACAAAGAAGTAAAATCGTGGTTTAATTGTTAAAAATTTCTGCTTGCCTGGTGTCTAGCAACTGATTTTGTAGATGATGGAATTTTTTCAACAAATTATATACATAAAAAACTATCCAAAAAGATTTAATTCGAAAAATTATTTTTCAAAAGTATCAAGGATTTCCGTGACAGGAGTTTAATAAAACAAACAGATGTTTTAAAAATGTAGGTAGACAGAGCATATTTGTACACATTTAAAAATTGTAATTAATTATTTTTTCAGACAAGTTTATTTTAATAAATTTAGTACTAAGATTAACTTTTTTGAAACTAAGTATTTATATTATAATTTACCTAAAGCCTTAACGTAGGACACCCGAGGCAAGTTTTTCATAATGTTTCCAAATTGAAACGTGAGAGCCAGAAGCGAATTGACACCTAACATGGTCCTGGCCGGAATCATCTTAGAACCCATGCAGAAGCTTATCCAGCTAAACGACAAATCAAATAATGAACTAAAACTAATTAGCAATTAAAAGCACTTATATACTGTAAAATCAGAGCTTAAAAAAATTAAACAAACGATAATGTGGCTTTCAGTACAATTTATTTTGTCAAAACAAAAAACAACCTTTCCTCAAATTTTTTTGAGCAGGGTTAAGGCTGGTTCTTACCTCGTCCAAAGTGTCTAAAGGGCAAGGCTTTTTTTCCTGAGGAAAAAAGCCCAATAGACAAAATCCAAAAAAATTTTAAAAACTGGAAATACTTAGTATAAAGCACAAGTTCAAAGGAGTTTTGAACAAGCCCAAGTTGTCCTTTGGAAAACCCAAAGCTCTGCTTTGGACAATTTTAAGATATATTTTGGACGATTTTGGAGAGCTGTTTTTTGAACAAAGTATGCACTTTTTTTTAAATACTGTCCAAAGGACACTCCAAAGTGTTAAAACATTTAAAACAGAAGTTAAACAATTTATTTTTGTTTTGAGTGTCCAAAAACACCTTTGGATTGTCTAAATTACAACTTTGGCTTTTGGAATTTTTTTCCTTTGGACTTTTCTTTTAAGCTTTGTCCTTTGGACTATCCTTGGAACAATTTCCTTATAATGACTTTTGACTTTTTCTTTTCGACAAACTATGATATGAACAAAGATGTCCTTTGGACATTTCGGACGAAGTATGAGCCAAGCTTTAGAGTCACTAACCCAATAAACTGACTGTCGTAAAACATAAAAAACCCAAGTGTTGTAAATGTCACTATATGTTATATTTTATACAATGTAAATGTAAATGTAAATGTACAATGTAAATGTCACTATATGTCATATGTTATACAATGTAAATGTAAATGCTTTAGAGTCACTAACCCAATAAACTGACTGTCGTAAAACATAAAAAACCCAAGAGTTGTAAATGTAACATCTCACGATGCGGAGGTCCTTAATAAAAAACTCCATCCCCCAACAATCTACTTTGAAATAAAACCGATATGGAAATAGCCAAGCACCAAAAAAGATAATTCAATTAAGCACCACGTTGGAATACGCTCTATTTTAAATTGATTCAACTGTTTTGTTTTGTTATTTTAACTCAAAATATAAAAATATAAAAAGATGTTTTACAAATTTCATAATATTTTTTTACTGATTTAATAGGAAATAAGGCTTTTTAAGATCATATAAAGCCAAAATAAAAGCTTATTTTTTCATTAATTCAACAGGTTAATTTAACAAACAAACTGATATTTAGTTATGTTACAGTATGGTTATAAGAGCATGCCTTTTAGGATCATGTGTAATATATATTGTAGTATAGGTTATCTCAAGGTATTTAATGAAATATTCAACCAATTTTTAGGTTTTTGCCATTTTATACATATATTGCATTAAATCAATGTTTTGTGATACAATTTAGTTATGCGAAACATTAAACAATTTTATTAAAAATATAAGTTAACTTTAACGAAGTAGAAGATAATCCCAAATCTAAACTTTCAAAAAAGCCAGTTTGGTCTTTAATGTGTTCTTTGTCTTCAAAACTCCACTTTGCGATAGTTCTGGGTTTTTTGCATTCTGTCGACAGAATATTTTGGCCCCAGAACAAGCCACTTTAAAAATTTCAAAAGATCTTTCTAATAAATTACGTCAAAACTTTCCACTTCTTACTCCCATAATAATTTTACAATTTCTAAATAGTTAAAATTCCGCTGAAAAAAAATTTTATTTTTTGATTTTCTAAGTTATTAAAACCGCTTTTTACAATAATTAATAAAGCTTTTAAACCTTTGCTAATACAGCATAAAAAGCTGATAAACGCTTTGATTTTTTTAAAAAGTTATTTAAACTTTTTTAGACAAATTAGTGTTAAAGTTTTATAACTTAAATTTGTAAACTTTTGTTTTACATATTATTATATTCATAAGTAATGTAAGTAAAATAAATTTATTTGTTGCAAATATAACATACTTACATTAGAACAAAAAAGTAATACATCAATTATAGCATCATCACATTTTAATAGATCGTAAAGTTGATTAGAGAAAGTAGTAAATGTAAACAGGTCAACAATAGCAGTAGACCACAACAGTTATGAACTGCGTAAAGCATAACAATAATTATTAATCGTATACCTTATAAAAATAGTGAGGTAGGTTGGTATGTAAGCTTGAAGAAAATACCATCCATATCGCCTTTCAAACACAAATTCCATATGAAGATCATCCCATTTCCCTGCGGGATAGTGCTAAACATGTATGACTAATATGAAGCATGTTTAAAACTAATACAAATGCATTTTATAACTGTGTTACAAAAATATATACCATGTTTGTATTATAACACACAATACAATATAAACGCATAATAATCTAAGCAGATTTGTGTTCCTTTCCTTCTGGTTAATGGTTGATAAAGCTAATAAGATTTAGCCCCAATTCAAAAAAATTAAAGTGGAACTGGTCAGAAAGACTTTTCCTTTAGCTAGTTGGTTCTTTTTTATATAGCCAGTATGTCAAATATTACAAATTTACAATCTCTAAAAAAATTTCAAAGTAGGGTTAATTTCGGCCACCAATTTAGGGGTTTAGAAAATTGGCTTATTTTTAAAACACAAAATAACTACTCTCTAACTTAACTTGATGGTTTCAAAAATAGCCTTTTACTTATTTTTTTGTTAACTTGGACAGACAAAGATCGATCGAAACGTCTTAGTTAAAAATCATTAAAAGGGTTTTTAATAGTCTTACCGTTACTGGTTTGGTACTTACTGATATTAAAACCAGTAAATAACCTTTTAATGATTTTCACTTTTACTAGTTTTGGATGTTTTAAGCAGGTTTCGTATTTAGGTTTTAATTTTTCCACTTTTACTAGTTTTGATCGTCTCAAGAATATTATTAGATAAAACCTAATTACCATGTTAATTTTTTTTATTATTTCGATAGCAAACAAACTTAACAACATTATATTTAAGACACAAAATAAGAAGAAAAAACGACAAAAGAATGTCATTTAAAATTTTAAGATGTTTAATGAGACTTAAAAACACAAAACAAAAGTTTTTACCACATACCATTAAAAACATGAGCAATACGTAACTGAACGAAGTAGAGGAAAAAAATACGTATTGCTTAATATAGGTAAATTTAAATAAAAAATTTAACAAACCGCACATAATATCAATTTTAAAGGATTTTTTCAAGTTTAAGCAAAATTTAGCCATTCTGCTTAGCCGTTTTACAAATTTAAAAATTGCTTATGCGTCTAAATAAATTATAATTTGCGGTTATGTTTAATATAGGTAAATTTAAATTAAAAATTTAACAAACCGCACATAATATCAATTTTAAAAGGGATTTTTTAGTTTAAACAAAATTTTAGCCATTGTGCTTAGCGTTTTACAAATTTAAAAATTGTTTATGCGTCTCAATTAATTATAATTTGTGGTTTTAAAGTAGTAACAACAGTTTATTCCAACACTTTAATTATACAAATTGGGGGAGGGGTTTTTTTTGTGTTTTTTGCTTTTTTTTTTTTTTTTTATATATTGTCTCGTTTTGTTGTTGGGTGTGTTGCAAAACGAATCAGAAAGAGTTAAGCAGTGATAATTATTTTTTATCCCATACATTCCTCAAAAGAAAAATATTTGCAAATATTTAAATGTCAAATTAAGTGTAATGACGCGTAAGCTTCATACAACCGATTCCAGGGCTTTATTTTCAAAAAAAAAAAAAATTAAACAATATATAAATTCTATAACATTTCATGGCTACGCCTATATAGGCGCAGCCATCGAAAAAAACACATTCATGAAATTTTTTAACCTTTCGAATTGTCGGTTCAGTTTTTAAAACAAAAGACTTCTGGCATATAATTATTTTTTATGTTATATTGCTTCAGATGTCTCTTTTTTCCTGAGAAGTTTAAACTTAAAACGTCATGCGCCACTAAAACACACTTTAGTATTTTTGTCTGTCCATATTTTCTGAGTACAAGATTTCTAAAATCGTCGCAAAGCTGCAAGAATTTAGAGCATTAGAAAATATGATAGCTTTAAGTTCTAAATAAAAAATTGTTTTGGGCTTAGGTTTAGGTTTAGGTTAGATCTTAGCGACTTTTAATTTACTCGGAGTTTCCAACTTTCTGTTTCAAATTTCCTAGCTTCCTAATTTCGGCTCCAAAATTACCTTGGCTCCGTCAACCTCAAATCCGTTTTTTGGAATTTCAATAAGCAAGTGGAATAGCAAATATTATACAACAGGCCGCGAGCGGACGGATAATATCGTCAAAACTACGGTAGAATGAGCCACAATGCGTATAAAATATACGCGACTGTGACTGATTTTGGACTTCAAACAGTACTTAAAGCAGCTATAAAATAAGTCACAGTCACATGTATTCTATAACCATTGTGACTCATTTTATTGTAGAAACGACAATATCATCGTTAGTACGGCGAAATGAGCCAGAGTTCGTATAAAATATACGCGACTGTGACCGCTTATGGACTTCAAGCAACATATAAATTAATTAAAGAATAATTCACAATCACGTGTGTTTTATAATGATTGTGACTTATTTTACTGTAGTAACGACGATATAGGAAGTGACCGAAGGAGAGCGGGGGTCCGAATCGATGATAATAAGGAACGAGATTTGATTTGGAATCAGATAGCCGCTATTGAGTGTCCGGTCTCTTAGTTTTCTTACGGACCTTCTTGCATCGGGGTGGGTGGGCATATAAAGTGGATAAATTTACCGTTCAAAAGAGCTGCGTTCATTGAGGCTATGTAGCTTACTTCTTTCGAGTTTTGCAATTATCATGAATCTATGTTCTAAGATTCGGAATTCACACCCAACAGACTAGAAGGGACCTGATGATCAAGTTATTATGTTATCATAATAACAAAAGTAATATTATCATAATATAACAAAAAACTATCTTTTAAAAAATTAAATACCATATACATTTACATATTTTCCGGATTTTCTGGTGTTTCCGCATCCGTATACAAAACTAAACACTCGAAACATCAATTTGTATAATTAAAGTGTTGGAACAAACTGAGTTATTACTTTAAAACCACAAATTATAATTAATTGAGACGCATAAACAATTTTTAAATTTGTAAAACTGCTAAGCAGAATGGCTAAAATTTTGCTTAAACTAAAAAAACCCTTTTAAAATTGATATTATGTGCGGTTTGTTAAATTTTTTATTTAAATTTACCTATATTAAACATAACCGCAAATTATAATTTATTGAGACGCATAAGCAATTTTTAAATTTGTAAAACGGCTAAGCAGAAAGGCTAAATTTTGCTTAAACTAAAAAAAACCCTTTTAAAATTGATATTATGCGCGGTTTGTTAAATTTTTTATTTAAATTTACCTATATTAAACATTTTTAAGTCTGCTTATATTTGCAGAAACAAACGAAATTTATTTTTATTTATTGCATTATTTAAATAATTCTTGGAAATATAAAATGAAAATTTTGACAAAAGCAAATTATGAATCGACATATCTTTTTAAGAAAAAAGGTTCAATATTTACAAATAATATCTGTTTACAGATTTTATGCAAAAACGTTGCTTCTTAGCTTTTTGGCGCTTCCAGACAGCTTTTGAGTTTAGTTTTTTTTTTAATTTTACTTTTATTTTTGTATTTTTTGTTAAAATAATATAAACAAAAATTCAAATGAATGCAACAAGAATGATTTGTCATGTCTTACGGTCAATTTGTTTTGTTTCCCACAGAAATGCATGTGCAAATCCGATTTGATACGATAAAACATTTAGCTTAAATAGGCTGAGTAGTACGAAATTTTTCTTACATGCACTGTTGACATAAATAATCTTTAAGCTTGTGAGTACCGAGTACAATAGGCTAGTACTAAATTTGTGGATCCCTTACTTTCGTATACGTTGATTTTGTTTAAAAATTAAAACAAGACTTAAAAAAATTATTAAAATGTCGTAGTGCGGCTTTTTTAGCTAGCAGTATTTAATTATTTTGCAACCTAGTTTTTGAAATTTATATTTAATACTTTTGCAAAAAAAGAATCACAGATAATTGCCATTAAGCTTGGTTGTCCTACTGCTTTTTTGTTTGCACTGATTCAACTATTAGCTAGTATTCTAAGATGCCGCTTTGTTCTTCTACAGTTTTCACAATCGCAGTAACAAAACTCCAGTTCCACTCATGTTTCAGCAATAATCAGAAACAAAATCTTTGCTATCTAACCCCGATTAAATGTCTAACACTAAAAGGATAAGTACACCATTGACCGGTAGCCTTTCCAAACTTAGTTATTGAATTTGTTTCTGTTTCATTTTCTCACCGATTACTATAGAAATTGAAATAAAATACGTAACTTTTATTTACCACTTCTCCGGGAACACAAATGACCATTCAGTCAATCAATAATGGCCGTCATCATAAGTTCCTGCTAAGTTAAACAAAACGAATAGAAGACATAAAATAATCATAAATTTTTACGCTAACAATATTGAGACCGTTGTCGTGTCTTTTATTATAGCGGTTCATATGGTTCATAAGGAAGCCTTAGAAAAAATATAAGGTCTGTGCACTGTTTCCTTAATCCTACCAAAACAATGTTACCATTTATTTTTTTTTAATTCTACTGTAATGTGTCTTAACACAACGCGTGTAGGTAATTTTTTACAACAAGAAAATACCACGCATTAACTTAATTCGTCAATGCAAAATTTTTTTTAATTATCTGTAAAAAATGTGTTTGTTTAATATTGGAATCAAGGTTCCATCCTTTTTTGTGCGAAAAAATTTCAAAAATTCAACACTTTCTGTAAGTTCTTGTGCACAGCAATTTCTAACGGATTTTCTGCTTTTTGTAGCAAACAAAGCTATTTCTTATGAAGTCCTGCGAGTAAAATCGCTACCCGAGAAAACCAATACTAAATGCACAAGATATCCCTGAATAAAAAAAAGCAGTAATTACTTTTTTTTAAATTTTCTTCTTTTCTCCGTGTATTTTGTTTTCATTACGGATTATTCTGCACATTAATTAATTGTATTTCTTTCTATTAATTGTATTGTATTTCTTTGACTCACTTTAGTATAATGTTACAGCTTCGGAGGCTGTTTCCAACTCAAACTAAGTAGTTTATTATTTTATCATAATACAGCTAAATTATACAAAAACAATTTAAGGTCAATAAAGTCAAAGGAATTTGGACCTTGATTTTTGAATAAAAAATACTAACCTTCGACCCGTAACTGGGGTAACATGGAGCCCTATAAGTGGGATCTTCGAGCCGAAAATAAAAATCGCCAAACCTATTCCTAATTCTAAACCTAATCTTAAACCCGAAGAAAATTTTTATTTGGGGTTTAAATTCCCATTTTTTTGGCTCCGAATTTCAAAGCTTTTGAAGGGCTCTAAATTCCATACTTATTTATCTCGTAGCGTAACAAATGCATTGCTCAAATTCAACTTGATTATTGAGATTCTTTTTCAAAACGCTATGCATATTTAATCTTGATCCTTGTTATATCGCACATCCGATTTTACAAAAAAGAATGTGCAAATTGTTGCTATAATTATTAATTTTTTTAAAGGAATTATTTGATTAGAACTGAATTAGACCAATACCGATATATAATTAATTATATTCTTCTTCTGTTTGCTGTTGTGGCACAGATTCTTGCTTTGGTTAAACCCATTCTTCGCTGTTTCTTTGGCATCTAGGAAATGTTCCAATTTAACCTTCTGATCCATGATCTTCATTAGGAGCGGCAGAACTGCGATAGACTTGTCAGCACTAATGATGCAGGGACTTCCGTCACGCTTTTCTTCTAGCAGTTTAACGACGACATCATCTGAGTAGATAATGCTGGCTGCAGGCATCCCGCGTAGAAAATTTACAGAGAAACTGCCACAAGTTCCTCTGTAACCCTCCTCCTTTATCCTGGCTTGGGACAGGCACTGTATAAACAGTGGCGGAGTTTTAATTATATTTTCATCATTTAAGATGAAATGATTGAATTGGAATTGTTTTAATATATGAATAATACAATGAAAAAGTATATATTGCATTCAGCTTAATTTTTCTTGCATTTTTTGCCTGTGCCTCTCCTTTGTTGCCAACAACAACAAACCAACAAATTTTGGTAAACACATATAAAAACTGGGTCTAAACATTTTACTTTCCAACAAAATTAGCTTCAAAAGTGGTCGCTATTATTTTTGAAGTTTGACAGTAGGGATATTCAAAATGCGTGAAAAAATGAGGGCAAATTAGCGTATTCAAAAAGATTCCTCGTCTACGATATATTTAATACAAAAAACACCGATGAGGCGAAGTTTTGGGAGAAAGAGCGTAAGACTTTAATAAGGATTTTTCAAACCTAAATGAACAAAATATATCCTAATTATCGCATTTTCAAGGGCGTTTTTTTTCTTTCCTAATAATACGCTGGCGGTTTTTTTCATTTAAGTTCTTCTACGCTATTTGTACTAAAGGTTTTTAATATAAATTGTAACCCAAAAAATGCTTGAAAGTTTTATGAAATTATGGGCTAAATTTTTCAGCTTCTCATCGAAAATTAGCCGCTTATTCTTGAATTATTTGGACAGGAAGCTATTGGATCGAAAATAGGCCTGGAGACGGCAAATTATCGTGGAATTTTTCATTTTAGCTTGTCAAATTAATGCTAATATAATAATATTTAAATTCGTGAACCGAGTAAAGCAAAAATAAATTTATTCCATGGTTTTGGGCAGTTGTTAAGAAATTTTATTGCTATAAAAAAGTTTTGTAAATCAATCAGCTCAAATTAATCAAATTAAAAAAATGAAAATAATTGAGATACAGTATGTTTTAGTTGGCTAATATTTCTTTATATTTTTATTTGGTTAGTTAAAATTCTTAAAGCGTTTCTAGCTTTATGTATATTGTTTTTGATACCATATTTATTTTTACTCACTAACAAAATGTGTATTGAATACAAATTTTTCACAATTGTCTTTGAATTTATAATTAGATAAATTTTTTCTCTTTCATTTATTTTTTTTAAATCTTTTCTATATTATAGAATGTAATCAAATTTATTTCTGGGATTTAATGTGCTTTATTTCTTGTATTAAATGTGATTTAACAAATTATTGAACAAATTTATAAAAATCGGATTGGTACGGGTTAGAGTTACAAAAAAGAAACGTAACGCAGTCGGGAATTTTCGGAAGTTGGAACTGTAAACAAAACTTGGGGCTCTAATTAGGGGTTTAGGCTCACATTCGGGCTTAGATTCAGGTATAACCTTTACTAACTTTTACTTTGGCTCCAATTAAATCCCCACTGACGACTTTAAGTGCCCTATTTTCAGCCTTAAATTACTTCAACCCCTAAATCGCCGATTTTTTTAATAAAACCAAGAATATATTTTTAGTATAGCTTATTTAATTTTTTAGCTGTAATATTGCAAGCTTAATCTTCCCGCTCATAACTTGGGCAGACCCTGTATAACTTTCTCCTTTTATTGTGGCGCCGTCTTTTAATCGCGGCTTCGCACTTAAGCAAGATTCTAACTAGATCTCGGTGGGTGGGGCCTGATTATATTTTCTGCAATTTCCTTTATAGTTTTCTAAACGCTCTTCGAGTTAAAGATTAAGTAGCCCTGTGGCGCAATTCATTTTCTATCTTTAACCGCTCTATTTATAACGTGGGAATATATTTGGTTTTTTCTGGTAAGCTAATCTTCATTTTCACTTTTATATCACTATAAGATGATTTATATTTACCCTAAAGACTTTGTATTATGTAAAAAAAATGTTAAAAGTAAAAAGTGCACCTGAAAACCGTGGACTTAAAAAACGCTTTTTATTTTTGCTTGGCGCGAAAAATTAAATGAAATGTATGATAATTATAAAAATTTTGGTTTATGTGACTTAAAAGTACTTGTCTCTTTATCAGCAATTTACTCGAAAACAATTTTTTTGTCTAAAAACTTTTAAACCCAACAATTAAAGATAAGATTTTGTACTAATTTAATTGATAAAGGTCCTAATTAAAACTTAACTGTAGAAAATGCAAAAATTTTGCAAATTTTTTATTCTCGCCCTCATATTTTTAGGTACAGAAACCAATAATGGGAAACAATGGTGGGTTTGATTTTTCTAAATAATCAAAATAATAAAAAATATAAGCAATAATTAAGTTTTATAAAAAATAATAACACAAGATAAAATAAGCAAATTTTCACTGAAACCCATATGCTTTTTGTGGTTTTTAATAATTTGACCCCGCCTAACAGTAGCAATAAACAAACAATCACAAAAAAAATCATGGCATTGATGAGTTACTTATGTAGTTTTTATGGCTTTTAAGCTACCTTTCCCACCTGTATTTCTCAAAAGCTTGTTTCCTGCATGCCTTCTTGCTTAATATATCGGCCCCCAAACGTGCTTTCTATGTATCTCTGTGCAATGAAGCTTTAACAGCTTTCTAACCTTTCACCTACAGTGTCTATACTTTAAAATAAGAGGTAGCACTGCCTGTCTCGCATCGCCTCGTGGAAAAATTTTTAAGCCTCCTTCTTGTCTCCAACTTACCAAAACTAGGTTTGACAGCCCTTCTTACCTAGAGAGATTAATCGTTATGTAGTATTTACAAGGAAAAAAAGATATTTTTTCTATATCCATTTTAATACAGGCGAGATGTAAAATATCGGTATTTTTTGCAAATAGGTAATTAAAAAATAGATTCCATAGAACAAAAACAAACAAAAAATGAGAGAAAGAAAAAATAAAATCAAGGTTTGACTATAAAATAATGGTTTTAGAGCCTGGAGATTCGTCTTGGGCCTCTGGGAGGGACTAAAAAGAAAGGTCCACAAATAAAAAAAAGCTTACTTATAAAAATTCAAAATAACTGCAAATAACAAAAATGTTATTACCTTTGGCAAAAAATAAAAGTTTTACGTTTGGAATAAAGTTTCTCTAACTATAAGAGACTTTTTGCTGAACTCAAATTTGTCTGTATTTAAAGAGTTGTGTTTTAACAAGATTTAGGCTACTTTATTTTTTTCGACTATAAAGTTTTTTTTTATTATTATGTAAACAATTTTTAATTTAAATGTTTCAACATTTAGCTTAATACAATAAAGCCATGGCTGCTCCAGTGGTACGGGGTCTTTAAAACCACAAGCAGGGAACTTGGAGCCATCGGAAATTTTTGGAAACTTGGAGTAACGAACAGCGGGAACTTGAATCCTTTAAGAAAAAACCGGTTTGAGGTTAGATTTAGGCTTCGCTTAGGCTTAGGTAAACATTTTAGCGATTTTTATTCTCGGCTCCAAGTTCCCAACTTACGACTCCAACATCCCCATCTACAACTCTAAGATGTATTTTAGATGTAATTAGTTATGGCTGTAGCTTCGGCCAAAAGCTCTTACTTATCTCGACATCAATAAATATTATTACATTTTTATTTCTTGTAATTACAAAATTACAACTCTAAGTTCTCTATATTTGGCTCCAAGTTCCACCTCCAAGTTCCTAAGGCTCCATCCACCCTAAATCTGCTCCCATTGTTTTTATTAATTTTTTTAACTTTTTGAATAATCATTACTCTTTCAGTCCAAATATAGTTAGTTAGTGGGGTGGGTGGTGGTGGTTTTTTGTGTTGGTTTTTTTTGTTTTGTGTTTTTTTTGTGTGCGGGTTTGTTTTTTTTTCTTGTGTTTTTTTCTGTGTTCTGTGTTTGGGTTTTTTTGCTTGTTTGTTTGTGTTTTTCTTTTTCTTTGTTTTGTTCTGTTTTTTTTTTTTTTTGTTGTCGCGTTTTTTGCTTTTTGCGTGTTGCGCTTAACTCTTCGCTTGCTTTTTCTTTTTGTATCTCCTGTTCTTTTTCTTTTTTTTTTTTCTGTGTTTTTCTTTTGTCTTTTCGTTGGTTTTTCTTCTTTCTGTTGTGGTTGTTTCTTTGTCCTTTTTTGGCTTTTTTTCTTGTTTTTCTGTCTCGCTTTCCTTGGCTCTTTTTTCTTTTTCTTTTTTCTTTGTGTTTTTTTTTGTTCCCTTTTTTCTTTTGTCTTCTTCTTTAGTCGTCTTAGCTCGTTTTCGTTTCTCCCTTTTGTTTGTTTCCCTTTTTCTCTTTCTTGTTCGTGTTTTGAGAGTTCGTTCTTGTTTGTTTTATGTGTGATATAGAGGGGGTGGCTTTGTTTGTCGGTGGTTGAATGTATAGGAGAGTGGTGATGTGCTTTTTTTCCTCCCTTTTTTCTTTTTGTTTTTTTTTTTTTTTTTCTTTCTTTTTTTTTAGGTCTCAAAATAATTTTTTGTTTTCTTTATGAATCTTTAATATCATTTATTATTTCAATACCTGGTACTGTTTTTTTTAATTTGACGTTTTTCCTAGACATTTGTTATTTTTCTAAACATCCGATAGCTAAAGAAGTTTTAGCCATGTAGAGTAATTTATATTCTGCCTTGAAGTGGCTCATTTATTTTGTGGGAAAAACTTTTTTGTAAGCTCTTCTATTTTTTGTCTTATAAATTCCGCATGAAAAAAACATGATACCGACATAGTTGTCGCAATGACGCAATATTTACTTAGTTTTTCCGCAAAAAATAAAAGGTCAAATTTCTTATGTGTTCCAAAAAATTAAAAATCCTAAAATGCACGATGTGATCATTTTCTTTGTAATCATTTAGGAAAGTTTTACCGAGTGAAAATTTTTAAACACAATATTACTGGAACATTCAGGCCTACTGTAAATTTTTCTTGTTTTTATGTCGCATAAAAAAATGAAAAACATTATAAATATATATCCACAATTCAAAACAGGGGTTCCAAACGGTCTGAACTTTTTTTAATATTTCAATCAAAATCTAAACATTAAATAAAATATTTCGACTGTTATGAATGTTCTTTAGAGGATTCAGGGGATAAAAGAATAAATTTATTTTCTGCTGTTAGGTTAAATTTCATTTATTCTTTGTTTACTAACTTTTCAAAGCCGTATGGCCAATTTTTACATAGAAGCACACTTTTTTCCTTTTTGCATGATTATTTTCAATTCATTTAACAATTACTCGCCTACATGTATCTTTACTGAAGTTTTAAAAATATTAAAAACATGTCAGGACTCAGAAGATGTACAAAGTCAAACTTTTGTCCTATTTAGCTAATTTTGCGTAAAAAATTTTTCATTTTGATAGCAATTGTAATATTTTAGCATGATATAAAATAATTCTAAAAGTTTTTCATAATGTTAAAAAAAGATAAAAGATTTTAAGTATTTTTTTTGTTATTTTAAATGTTACGATGTCAACTAGGTATGGCCAGATTTGACAAGTAAAATTACGTGTTGTTCTGTGAGTTCTGCCTGTTTTAATATATTTTTTTAAATTCGGTTTCATAATCATTTGATCGGTATATCACGTATTTTTTGTTTCCGATTCGACAGTGTATAGGCACCTTGCACTGGAACTCGGTGTATACATGAAGTATACAATGTAGATAAGCGTCACTATAATGGATAATTACCGTATCTCCTACTTATCTTTCGTAGTATGCAGATCAACCGATCAGTTGATTCGACCGATCAACTGAAATTTCGCGCGCTTTCGATCCGTTGATCTGCATACTACGAAACATAAGTAGGAGATACGGTAATTATCCATTATGGTGACGCTTATGTATATTGGATACTTCATGTATAAAACGAGTTTCAGTGCAAGGTGCCTACAGTGTATATATTTTCTTTTTTTAGTTTTACAAACCCGAATCGGTGATTTTTGCAAAAAAAATATGCAGCAAAAATATTTTAGATAGTATTTTTATTTTACTCGCATGTTCTCACTAAATATTTTTATTGCCCATAAATTCTACTAGAATAGTGAAATGAAGATAAAATACGATGCTTCTATTAATGAAATTCTTGTCTTTCTATGGACAAAAGAAATATTCCGTGATAAAATGCACTTTATGGCATTTGTTGTGCTATTAAAAAACCGCGTTTTAGTTAAAGGTAATGGGTATATTCGTTGCTAGTTAAACTTATTTCAAAAAAATCTTGCTAGCTTATTAAACTAAAGTCATACATGACTCATGTTTTCATAATAAAATTATATCATTTTTATGATGCTAAAATATTGCTCAGTTTTTTTATGGTGCCAAATATTGCTTAGTTTGTTACATAAGTTTTATTATTTAAAGCTTAAAATTTGAGCTTCATCTTAATCTATTTTAAAATCTCCAAATAAAAAAACAACACAGATAATAAAAAAACTACAAGATCAGTAACTCCAAATCTGGTAAAATTTAATACAAGAAATTATTCAAAATTTAATTTAATTATAATAATTTGATTTTTTACTCGAAGCCAAAATTAACGTTTATTAATTGATTCAAAAAAATTTAAAGTAATGGTTTTTATTGATCAGCAATTTTTCGTGTAAATTTAACTGTCTAGCTTTTTTTAAAGTATTAAAAGATTAAACAAAATTATAAACGTATAATTATATTTGTAAATATTTTTTATATAAAACTGGGCGCGCATTCTGACGCGCGGTTAAAATTTACCCCGGGTTAACTTTTTTTACGTGCTTAAGGATGCGAGTGAAAAATCAATTTTACCTAGGTAAAAGTCGGGTTAAATTTTTTCTATTGTTTTAAGAATAAGAATTTACCCAACTCGAGAGGTGGTTAAATATTTTCTCCCGTAGGATTAATTTAATAAAAAATAAAATACGCGCATTGATTAAATTTTTTATTTTGCGCGAGGTGGTTTTGCGGCGCGAGAAAAAAAATTTAAAAAAAAATTCATTGCAATCATTTTCTGTCCCATATGCGGCAGGTTTATTTATTTGCAATATATATTTGTTTTTTTTTTATTTTCTTTGAAATGGATTTATCGGGGTAAATATAAGGGTTTCTTCAGAATGCCACCCCTGATGATAAAAGTTTTTAGTTTTCAAATTGAAAATAAATAAATGTATTAGTGTCAATGAGAAACTCGAATATCAAAGTGAGGTTTCTCTAGTTTTTTACCTGCTTAAAAATTTAACATCAACTTTCTGTGGCAGATGTTTGAAATTTTACTGACGTTTAAATTACTTAAATAAAAAATTATGGTAAGACATTTAATTCCCTGAATTGTTTATATTCTATTGTCATGTTTATATTTTCCATAAATGTGTTGTGTATTTAAATTAATGGAAATCATGATGTCACTTTAAATTTTTCTTGACATGGTCGAACTCGACAGAAAATTTGTTTTTTTTTTATTTGTTTTGGTGTTTCTTCTGGAACCTCTATGTTTTCTAATTTTCTGAAATTCTTCCAAATTTATGAAGTAAAAACTAAAAAAAATTTAAATATTTTTTAAAATTTTTATGGTGTTAAAACCAATTTTGGTTTGTTTCGCTATTTTACAAAAAATATTTTCATGAAAGTGTTTGTTTGAAAGTATATTTCACCTATCGAGCAGCGTGTTTAAGACAGAATAAATATACGTAGTTTGGGGTCCGGAAAAATACCTCCTGCAAAATATCTTCTGGAAAAAATATCTTTTTGAGCATTAAATTATTCGGTATTTTTAAAAAACTTTTAAAGCTTTTTTAAGGTTTTTTATGTCTTTTTGGTTTAATTTTAAGGTTTCGCTTGGGCTTATGAAAAAAAGTTTTCTTTAGTTGAAAATTTAAAGTGTTTCAGAAGATATAATTTCCGAAGATATTTTGCAGAATGTATTTTATCCGGGCGCCCGCAGTGTAAAATGACCATGAAACAAATATTTTGCTTACTAAAAAGTGCTCAATGTTATCACACAATACATTTTCCCACAAAAAATGCTATCTTAAATCTCACCATACGATTAGAGTGGAAAAATTAGTTTCCGGCTAGTATATGTCTTTTAATTATTTTTTAAATTTAAAACAATAGAATATAAACTTTATAGTAGAGTACGGGGAAAATAAACTTAACTATAGTCTAGCCGTCCGGCTTTCAAGCAACTTGTTAGCCGGCTAATAAGAGACGTGCGTAATATATATTAGGTTAGTATATATCTGTTCGACTGCGCGGTAATTGCTTCATTGTGTATTATGATTGTCGTGGTGGAAGTGTCTTTTTCCGTTTAAATTACACAGCTGAGCTATGTTCACACGGCGCGGTCGCTTCCTTTCTGTTTTCAAATCCGACCGACTTGATTCTCTTCCTTTTATACAAAATGAGTCGGAGTAAAATTTAAGACGAGTCGGAGTATATATGAAATAAGTCAGAGTAAAATATGAAATGAGTCAAAATAAAATATGAAATGAGTAAAACTGTAGTTAATAATTCGAAATGATTTGGAGTAAAACTAAAAACGCGATCACTGCAACCTTTTTTAAAAATCAGTTGTTTCTATAATAGTACGACAAAATCAGTTAGAAGTTTAAAACAACCGGTTACGATAATTTTATTGTAAGTAGTCGAATTTTAAACATGTTTTCGGGAAAAAAAGCGAAATTAAACCAAATCAGTTGTGTTGTATATAAAATATTTCTAATCCCAGTTCATAATTCGTCTTAAGGTGTCCAAAAAAACGAAAACAAATTTTTTTGTTGATATAAAACGGTTTTTTCTAAAAAAAGGCGCTGTACTATACAAAAAGATTGAAAATAGTGAAAAATACCCATTTTAAATGAACCCAATACGAACTTGCAGATTTTATTACGTGTAAATTTTGAAAAAAGTATGAACCGGGCTTACAGCTACCAAATCAATAGTTAAATTATAGTGGAGGGTTTTTTGGACTTATATTGCAATAAAACGATCGATATGAAATACTGCCTAAAAATTTTTCTGGTCTTTTTACTAGCTTTGTCAAAGCAAAAAATGAGGTGAGTTAAAAAAATGGCTTTCGTAGCAAATAAAGATCTCTTTTTTTATAAACTAACAATATTATACGTCGATTTGGGTCCTTTTATTTGCACTAACAACTATATCTCGTTTTATTTAAAGAAGTCAAAATTTTAGCCTTTTAACAAATGTGAATCATTTTTAAGCAATAGTAAGAATCATAATTTTGTTGAATAAATCGCTGTTGTTTGGATTTATTTTTGCTTTGAAGCATTTTGCCGTAAAAGCGATAGTATTATCAATCATTAAAGCAAAGTGCAACAATAATTCGTCGTTGAAACTAAGAATGGTAGTTCTATAGCGCCGATTGCTCCTAAATTTTTGACTTGCTTCTTGAATTTTTAATATTATCTGAAACAAAGAAATGAAAAATTTTTAGCTTCTAATTTTTTTATACTTCGAAAGCTTGAGTTTAAACGTGTTAAACTTGATTATTGTACGACTTAAAATATTGTGCATAACAATGGATTTTATTCGATATTTTTTTTAAATTTAGATAATACTTGCTAAATGCAATTTAAGGGTAATTTTTTAATGTTAGAACTAAATAAAAAGTATAATTATGATGCGCGTAAATTTTCATTTTTTTTATCGCTAGTTCCAATTTGGAATAAGTTTTGAAAACCAAATTGTTACAAATAATAGTTTAACCAAGTTAAAACGTTATTTACATATTATAATACCTATTTGAGTAACTTTTGTCATGTTTATTAGGTATTTTACTGTGTTTTCATAATCTTTACTCGCCTTGTCTTTATTTTTTGACAATTTTTTTTCTAATTTATCAAAAAATTTCAATAGTATTTGTATAAAAGTTTTTCTAGAAGTTCTTTACTTAAATCGTTTTGGCACAAAGTGTATGTTTACTAAGAAGAAGTGTATGTATATACTAAAATCAAATATATGCTTAGAGTTTTTCAAGTTGACTCAAAAAAATTTGTATTAATTTTGACTGTGATGATTTAATACATAACTAATAAAAAGTTACGCTTACCAAACGAATAAGATAAGAAACAATTATTTAACCATCAAAATATCACTATATTGATTATTTTTTATGGCAGCAGAACACATATTTTTTGTTAAAATCAATTTTAAAAATTATTTTTTTTTGTTAAAAACATTTGGTGTATGAATTAAAAAACTATAAGACTTCTTCAATATTTTCAGGCTTTTTTAAAGCATTAGTTTAGTAAACTTTTTTATAAATTAATATTATCCTCCGGGGTTAATTAATCAAACAATTTATTGTCTCAGACTGACATAGAAACAAAAAAATTTAATATTGCAAAAAGTAACAAGTAAAACAAAACTGTTCTCAGAACAATTTATTCTTAAAATGAAATTAAAAAAAACTGTGGTTAAAAGTGAAAAATAGCTCCCATTTTTAGGTTTAATATTTAACTCAAAATTTTATTCAATGTATAAAAATATAAAATGCACAAAAATTTTAAGTTTAATTTTACGATGTTTTTTGATTTCAAAGAAAAGAATATCGATTTAGTACACTATTTTTAATCTTTAACTTTACTCGTTAAAGAAAAAAAATTAAATATTGAGCGCTTAAATTGAGTTTTTCACGGTGCTAATTGATTTTGTTTTGATTGGTTTTAACTTTTTTTTCGATGGCAAAGTATCAGTTTTCTTTGAAGGGGTGACGTTTTTCCGTTTCAATTTGTAACTTCGCTTTTGGCTTCCTGAAACCAATCAAGTCCTTTCACCTAAGTTAATTTAGCGTGTTTTTTTTAAGAAACCGACTTTCTAATATTTTTTATTTAAGATAAAAGAATAAATTAGAAAACCTGCAATAATCAAATAAAGACGTAGTTTTTGTAAGCTTATGGTTTTAATATTTTAGTATTTTTTATAGAGCGACTTATACTGTATTTTTAAAGCTCTTTCTAAGGTAATATGTTTAGTACAACTTAGAATTTTTTTTGTTTTATAAGCTATTTATATTTCCACTTTAACACTAAAAAATTTGTTATGAAGTGCTGCGTCAAAGTTAAAAACTTTTATTACACTTGGGTTTAGCAAGTTCGAGGAAGATACAAAAACAAAATTTTTGTACTTTTTGTTGTTTTTTTTTGGCAATTTATAAGTTATGAAACTTTTAAAACAAATTTTACACGCTTCTTTGTTTGAGATAACCCCTTTTTAAATAAAACAGGTCATAATGTTACTACCCGGCATAACAAAATTTTGGTCGGCGGGCCTCACAAAAAAATTAAAATTCATTATGAAATAATTAATTTTTGCAAATTTTCTTAGACATTGGAGATTTAACAACAATATTAAAAGAATTTCAACTATTTTTGTAACTTTTAATCATTTTATGCTTTTTTTTGCGTAACCAAGGTTTTTCATATATAAATTTGTAGGCTTAGTCAAAAAAACAAAAAACAATTTGCAATTCCTTTTGTTTGATTTAGTCATATATTACATAGGCTCTGTTACGATACAAAACGATACAAATTATTTTTTGAGAATTTTTAGCACTTTCATTAAAAATTAAAATTATTTTACAATTGAAAAATTCGGTTATGATGTAAATTTTATACCACGCGGCGAAATTATCTGACAATTTTAATCCCAGTTTATTTAATCAAAGTCTCTACCAAATCAACTACCTAAAAATTATTTGTATCTTTCGTAATCACGCTCATTTTATATCTAGATACTACAAAAAACAAACGCAAAAGCCAAATAATAGGATAATAATTAAATTAATTTCTCCCTTCAAATATATACTTTTTAGAAGTCATCTTACAACTATGGAACTCTTATTTCAATATTTTGTTTGAGGTTGGTTTTTTAAACAAAGTTTTGTTCCAACTGAATTTGCTTAAATTTTCATTCGATTATATCTTAATAAAATTCAATTCTAAATGCTGGTTCATATTTATGACAAAACGTCCTTTGGACAAAGTCCAAAGGAAAAAAGTCCTTTGGACAAAGTTCAAAGGTCTTTGTCCAAAGAACAAACACAGCGTCAAAACGTCCTTTGGATTTTGTCCAAAGGACAACGTGTTCATACTTTTTGTCCTTTGGACTTTTTCCTTTGGATTTTTTCCTTTGGACTTTATTCAAAGGACAAATTTCAAGTAGCGTTCATACTTTGTTCAAAGAAAAAAGTCCAAAGGACGTTTTGGCTTCTCTAAAATTGCCCTTTGGACAAAGTCCAAAGGAAGTTTTGTCATAAGTATGAACCAGCCTTTATAGTATACTGTTTTTTGAAGTACCTGCACTTTATTTAAATTATAGATTCAGAAAATTGTATCGAATACGAGCAAACATTCTGATGACTTAACCTACCGGTTCTATTCATCCGCAAAACTTTCTATCTCGTAAATAAATCTCGCGAAAAGCAACGCGGTTTCCCCTTTATTAATCGTTTGCTTGTTTGTCCAATTTCTGACTGGAAAAATGTGTATTCCTCTTCGCGCCCCCCTTTGACCCCCCGCATAATTGTATTCGAAAGGTGACTTCATTTTCAGTTATTTCCCGAGTATTTACAATTCGCAAGAGGTGTGAGACATTGGGCTTTATACATTTACTTTTATTAAAACAATCAGATTCAACTGGTGGAAGAACTTTTGTAAACGACAGAATGATATTATATACAGAATCAGTTTTATAGACGAATCCAGCGATGTGACATGTTCGAAATTTCGCTTCTATGATTTTAAGTGGTTGAGCTTTAATTTTCGGTTAAAAAATAAAGCAGTATATTGTAACCCGTTGATATTTTAACTGACTGATCCAAGCGACTATGAATTGGAATTACAAACAAATAACTGATTCTTCTTCGAAAATAATAGACCACGGCTGAGTCCGGAAATGAGAAGCCTTCCAAATTTCTACAGTAAGCACATTTGTAAATATTATTAAATAACAATCAGTTTGATTTTTGTAGTATATAAAATTTCTTTAACATACATGTAGTTAAATGCAATATATGCACACTTCTGGGTGTTCGCACTGATTTTTGGTAAAACGCAGGAGATTACGGAAACGCAAGTAATGTGTGTATTTGATCCTAACAGTAAACCACTATAAGAGTGATTTTTTACTAGATTTGCCTGCAACTAAATTATTCCATGAAGAAGCAAATAGCAGATAGATTTTGAAGCGGAAAAATTAGAGTAAAAGAAAATAAAACGCTGGTGGGAGCTAAGTTGTAATTTTTTTTGTTAGAGTCAAAAAAAAATTTTACCGAATGAATTAAAAAAAAGTTTCTACCAAATTATTTTACATGTTTTTGCACAATATTATCTGCACACCCCGTATATTCTTCTATTAATTCATAACCCTACTTGTAGGAGCCACAACCGGTCATTCGTGATGCATTCCTTGGATATGGGCTGGACGTTGGCGCTGCTATTGGGTCACGTGAGAATGGTGGCGGGCCATTCCAAAGGGGCGCCCAGCTCCGCCTGTAACACCATGACCCCCAACCCCAGCCAGCAGGGAGGCCACGGTGCTTTTCCTTACACCGCCCGGAAAGCCCCGTACAAAATTTGGGTCCACGATCATCTGGGAAGGCCGATCTACGAATACCTGCCAGGATCGCAAAAGACGCTGAAAGGTAAAACGGATTTGTTTATTTTTATTTTGTTTAAGTTTTTTATTTCTATTAAATGGAGTTATAATTAAAAAAATATGGAACATGGTCAATGCTTATGTAATCTGTGTTGCTGGCACGCTAAAACGTATGATATAGTGTTGTGATAACTACTTAAGTAGTTAACTACTTAACTACTTAACTACCATGGATTGGCTAACTACTTAACTACCTACTTTCTTTTCTAAAAGTAGTTAACTACCTACTTAACTACCTACTTTCAAAAAATCAAGTAGTTAATACAAGTAGTTAGCACAGTAGTTAAAAAGTAGGCAAAAAGTAGTTAGCAAAGTAGGCAGAAAGTAGTTAGTGAAGTAAGCAGTCAAGTATTTAGTGTTTTTATACAAACAATCAATATCTGCGGCGCGATATTAAGTAAAACTCACAGGTGTTTGAAACAAAATGTGAGAACGTGTACAGTAATCTACAGTAATTTTTACGTGCTGCGAGTCTTCAATAAAAATCGATATTTTGCCACTCAACAGTGATTTTATAAACAAAGTGCTTTATAGTTTATGAACTTAATTAAAATCGTTGAAGTTTTTAGATATATTTGCGAACTCCAACCCATCAGTACTGTTATACAATAAAGTGGGTAAAAAAATACAAACTTTTAAAAATAAGTTTGCAAAATACATCATCATAACATGTTAACTTAACACTAAAATATTTTTTCTTGTAAAAAACCTTTTGAATTTAAACTATGTTATATTATCTGTCCAGCCGTTATGTAAATATTGCTAAACATAAAGAACTGGCAAAACCGTTAAAATATATAAATTATTAATTATTATAGGTACGACTAAGGGTTTTTTACACTAAAAATTTAATCTTTCATTCCTACTAAGGCAAGTATGTGTTTAATTAAAGGATTAACTACTTAACTACCTACTTAACTACTTACTACTTAACTACCTAGTTCAAAAATTTCAAGTAGTTAACTACCTACTTACTATCTACTTGTAATTTTATTTAACTACTTAACTACCTACTTATAATTTTTAAAGTAGTTAACTACCTACTTAACTACCTACTTTGATTTTTGGTTAACTATCACAACACTACCTTGATAATCAGAAAACGTTAGCCCGTAGAAAAAAATGCCCACTCGAAATTTTTTTGGGTCGTGTCGTCGTTTTTAAAAAACGAAAAGATTAACTGTTACGAAAGCTATATTATTGTACAGCTATTTAGTTTAGATTACACATTAATATAACTTTTTGTTGAATGAGAAATTGCTTAGCATTTTCTATTACTACGGTTTTTATCATACGTTTTTAATGAGTTTAACTAGTAGTTCGTTTTTTGTTTTATGTAGTTTTATATGGCTTCCATGATTTAACAGAATTTTATTTTAAAAATACATGAAAAACTAAATAGATCAGCTTGAAATGATTTAAGGATTATAATCTCATGGGAATTATAATGAAGTGCCATTACGCTGCATTGTGATCAATATGTATTGCGAAATATTTTCTAACATTAAATTTACAAGAATTTAATGACATTGATGATATCAATTCAATTTATAAATGTCAAAATTTAAATCAACAAATTCTAATTTTCTGTTTAAACTTGAAACAGTAAGTTTAAGTATTATAAACCCAACTTTTTTAATGCCATACAAATCCCGTTAAAAAAACTTGTTCCTTTTCAGTGGTAATAAAAAAACAAAAGTGTATTTAAACTGCATAAATACTTTTGATAATTCAAATAGACTCAAGTATATTCAAAGCTAGAGAATCTACAAACTTCAAAGCTAATTTCGCAAACCTGCACATAGTTAAGCAGCATACACATGAATAGTGAGCTAATTTTTTTATACGTAAATATTATACAAAAAACTTGATAAATGTACCGTGCACTCCTAGCGATACGGAACACGACTGCGTTAATACCGTAATATTCAGCCAAGCAAAATTATACTTATGTAGAAGAAACGTATTCCGAGACTTTTAAACCATACAGTCCTTAAATTTATTTAAAATCCGGTTTTTTAGTTGAAATCAGCGGGCCCAAATTCCGTGGCTTTATCCTCCAAGCGCGGGCTATGACGGGGTTGAAAAGGCGCCTCGGAGAGTTCGTCACCCCACTACCTACGGCCACCCAGTTTCTTGACTGCAACGACAGTTCAAGGACCACCGTCACCCACATAGACTCCCGTCCGAAGCAAGGACTTCGCTTCAGGTGGACAGCTCCTGATTATAATGCAGGACCCGTTCAGTTTCTGTAAGTTCGTGATAATTTGTGTTTTAAAATTTTAAAATTAGTATTTTTTTTATTTTTCAAAATTTAAATTATAGCCTTTTAACGTGATTTTTTAATAATTTTTATCAGTTTATGGTGATTTGTGACTAAAAGTACTTTAAGTTCAAAAAGTATTGAACTTGTATTGATTTTTCAAAATTATAATTTTTAAGTTGGGATTTTAAAAGTTTAGAAGTGAAATTTAAGCATATTATAATATTTATTTCAAAATAATTGTATTCATAGTTATTTTTTAGTGCCACTATTATGTCTTCCAAAGAAATATATTGGACCAGAATTACCTCATATAGTTTATATCCTTATTCCAGAACTATTAAAAGTACGAAATTTTTATGTTTATGGTTTTTTGAAAAGTAAAATGAGAATGACTTGTATTACATACTTTGTATATGTCCTTTTTGCATCAAACTCAACACTCAAGCGTTAATGAAAGCGATTATCCTTCTTTTCTTCTGGCCTATATGGTGTAATGGATAGCACGCTAAAGTCGACTTTTAAAATTAAGGGTTTAATGTCTGTATCGGCCAAATTTTAAAATAAATTTGGATATTTAAATTTTTCAGCGCCTGATTATTTTTGCTTCTACTTTATGTCGTCGCAGACTTTAAACTTGATGACATTAAACCGATACTTTCTGACTTTCTAGTTCACTAATAACGGCTCCAAATTTGTTGTTTTTGGGATCCAATTTGCCACGGGGTTAAAGTTCTCCCGGCTCCAAGTTTTCTTGGCAGCCAGTTTCCACAATTGTCTATTAATTAGCTCCGAGCCACCGTATTTAAATAATTCTTTCCGATCGTCTGATTATCCTGGTGAACATTTGCAGCAAAATTATTTTATAAATATTGCAAAGTATAAAAACAGCTAGAAAAAATGTTAGAAGTATCGCTTCAAAAAAATAGCAGAAGCGGCCACAGCGAGGCCGTTATTTCTCATCTTTAAAAATAATATTTTTGTTGCTGGGATAAGTACCCGACTAAAAATTTTTATATTACACTCTTCGGCAAAAATTTGCATATGCACCATGTCATACGAATTAGGCCGAGCCCAGAAGTTGCTGGGATAAGTACCCGACTGAAAATTTTTATATTACACTCTTCGGCAAAAATTTGCATTTGCGTATACACCTTGTCATAGGAATTAGGCCGAGCCCAGATGTTGCTGGGATAAGTACCCGACTGAAAATTTTTATATTACACTCTTCGGCAAAAATTTGCATATACACCCTGTCACACGAATTAGGCCGAGCCCAGAATCGACGAGCAAAGACGCGATGGCGGACTAAAAGAATTGAACTATGTATTTTTAATGTTTTTATGTATAGTCGATAAGACCCGGTGCGGAGTTGGAGTCGGATGCTTCGAGTTCGAGGAGGAGTTGTGCCCGGAGGGGGAATTCACTCTCACGTGGCAGTGCACGCACAATTACGTTCTCTTCAACGTGATGGCGTCGGCACGGCAGGACGGAAGCGGCACTTACGTCGGGATCGGATTCACGGGACGACACCAATTCGTAGGGTTTTTATTTTATTTTTATTCATTTATTTTTCGAAAAAATAAGAAACCAACGTAAGCCAATTCATAAATCTAACATAATAAATAATTTGCATGAGAGTGAATTGAGCGTAATTAATTAGACGCTCAGTATGCAGTATTTCCAAGCATAATTTTCTAGATAAAAAATTTAAAGAAATCTACAGCTACGAACGTTTTTTCTAAACCTCAATAACTTTTACATTAGATTCAAAAGATTAAAACTCGCTGAATTTGTGTACCTAATTTTTTCAAAGTATATTATACTATATTCTATATTGTTTCCATTACTCAAATCATGGCTTTAGAGTTTCGACCATGTATATTGGAGTTTTAGAAGTGAGTTTCATGAGTAAAATTTTTAAAAAACGGTTTAAATTATTTTAGCTACATTTTTTGAACGTTTTTAATAATTTTATTTCTGAAAAAAAATCAAATATGACATTACTCTTTAAAAACATAATGCAGACGATTAGCACAAAACACAAAGAGGGAGCTGTTGTGCATGGGTTTCCGGTGGACATCACTTATCTTTGTATGAAAATTTTTTTTGGGTTTCTCATGAACCATTCCCGATCAAATAGTATTTTATATTATTTTGCTAATTCAGTCGCCTTAACATGTTTACTGTAAAAAAACGGGAACCCTTCGTTCTGCGTTTCTACAAAATATTTTTGCTTCTTTTTTCTAGTTTTTAGCCCTAAATTTATAGCTATCCACGGTTCGATCACCGCTCTTGGAAACATATACCTAGGTATCATAATTACCGCCGTCCTAATATGAAGCCAACACGTTTGAATTTTTAGAGCCTTCAAATGGCGAGTATACTATTCGTGATTTGCGTCTATATGTTTTGATCCATGGGAATGAAAGTGGGAGGAGCTATAAAAGAGATCTACACTTTCACTGGATATCATTTTTGCCAAGCACTTATTTTAATGTTTTGGAAATTTTTAATACAGAACAATTTTCGTTCAAATAGTAGCTATGGTTGAGTTATATCTGCCTGACCGCGAAAATCAGAATGCAGACATGAGCGAACCAATTAAAATTGTGCGGTTCTGACGTCTTTTTTTAAAACAAATAAAAACGCAGAATTTTTTTTAATTCCACCTTTTTACAAAATATACAAAAATTAATTAATTTTAGCCCTAAAAAAATTCGCATTAGGGTTCCAAATTAAGTAATTTGATAAATAATTATTCAAATATGAGTTTTCACCTATTATTAAACCGTTTTCGTTAAAAATTTTGAATGGTTTTATTGTTAAATAATCGATTAAATACTGAAATTATTGAGGTCAACTAGATTTTATTTGCCTATAGCTTTTTACCATCCTGGACTGTAAATTTAAAAGTCTTTTTTTGCCCGTTTCAGGAAGAAGACGAAGTTCTAGCCTGCGCCCAGCAATCGCCGGAAGTTAGACCGGAAGTGGAAAATTATTTCGTGCCGAAAAACAATGGGCGGGTAATTTTGCCGCGGAAGGGGCCCCGGCTCCTGCGGATGAAAATGCAATCGGACCGAAACGACAGAACATTTATGTGTCGCTTTTTGCGACAAGAAGGCGAAAAGTCCTTCAGGAACCGGACTCTAAACAGAAAAATTTATTTTCTATACGGTCCCGTTTTTAGAGGTGAGCTTTTGGCGCTATTCAAAAGCACACCATCAAATAATCAAAACTTAATGTTTAATCAAAATTTAATATAAACACTCGTTATTATAAGGCGTGTTACTTCTAGAATATCCCAAACACGGGAATTTTCCGACAAACGTAAATCAGGACATTTAGAAATGTCCCGATAGGAGAACATTTAAAAACATAATTTAAAGCCGCGTATTGCTATTTTAACTTGGTTTTCTTCGGATACTTTTAACAAATAAACTCTAATTTTCGTCCAGATAATTTTGAATCTAAATTTAATGTGTATAATAACCAGCTACATCAGGTTTGCCTTAGTTAGAATATTAAATATGTCAAAGCAATTTACGAAGTTATTTATTTATTTTTTTATTCTTGTTATTTTCGTTTTTAGAACGACAATTAGGTTACGGATGCAGATTCGATTCGAAGCTAAAAAATGGAAATCTGTGCAGTCACCCCCATCTGGTGGCAACCCATTTCAATCGAGGCCAAATTAATGTGATCTTATTAAAATTATTGATTTTTACTTCCTTTTTAGTTAATTTTTCCAGGTGTTTTTGTTTTCTTCCGTATGAAACTTTCAATGTATGCACGCGGAAAAGGTTATAACCAGTGATTGCGATTAAATTAAACTATGAAAAACAAGTGCAGTGTTGAGTTTTAGAATATAAAACAAATAAATTCAAAAAGCAAATTTTGTGATTTAAAAATTTTAATCTTTGTTTTTATATAATTTAATTACCAATGGACCTGTGCAACATAACAAATGCTTGAGTGTTACACTGTCCTACCGCAAAATGAAAATTCTTTTTAAAATATTTGAACTTTAAGCAGTATTGCTAAAAATCATAAATTTTAGAACAATAAAACGATGTCAAATATTTCCGTCACTTTTAGTTAGTTTTTTAGCTTTTTTGTGTAGCATTGATTTTTTGTGCCAGTCATTAAAAAACCGTTTAAAGTGCTCTAAATTAGTACGTAAACCGTTTAAATTCTTAAAACAGGTGTATTGCTGTTTTTATAGTACTGTAAATTTACAAAAAAAAATGAGTGGAAGTCATTTAATCCGTTCTTGTGATTGCTTTTTCTTCGGTTACGACGGTAAAAAGTGTTTTTGTAAATGTAGTTATTTCCGTTATTTTCGCTGGTAATCAGAATGCCTTCGCCATGGTCCTCACCAGGGGGAAAAGGCAATCACGTGAACGCACTCTGATTACCAGCGAAACTAACGGGAATTACTACATTTACAAAAAACACTTTTCACCGGGAAAAAGGCAATCACGGGAACGGGTAAATGAGTGATGGAGTGTCATTTTACAGCGAAACACAAGACATAAAATCTTGTTATGCTACATACATTGGTTGGTCCATTATATTTGAAATTCTGTTTGCTTTTCGAATTTTGTTTTGAATTGTGTTAATAATGTTAAAACCCCTGGAAATTTTTGTTGCCCTTGAGGCAGAATGAGTGATACCCAATTGTGACTTTTCTACATTTCTAAAAGTATACATTTAGTCTAATTGAGTCACAGTATAGTTGGTTTTTCCCGTCTTTAACTGATTTTGCTGTCTCTCCGATTTATAGGCAGGTTGCACCGATTTGTATAATAAATATCATCGTCACTACAGCAAAATAAACCACAGTCATTATAAAATACACGTGACTGTGACTCATTATGTAGTTTAAAAAGTGCTGATTGAAATCTAAAATGAGTTACAGTCGCTTATATTTTGTACAAATTATGCTTTGTTTTGCCATAGTAACGACGCTGCATACTACACCATACCATATACTATTAGGAATTTATACCGTAATGCTAGTATTATCGTGGATATGCAAATTATATGATATGCTTGCACATTTTACCAGTATTATCTGGTGAATATGCAAATTGTATGGTTGATGTTTTGTTAAATGGACCAGATAATTTGCATATTGCAAAGAATTACGGCATCTTAGAAGAATTCCAGTGTAGTATGTGAATATATGTTATGTTTATTTGACAGTTTCAGTACAATCTGCCTATACTTTTTGTTGTACTGTATTTAGGTGCAAATAATAGTTGAAATAAATTTGTTTACTATATTAAAAGTCACTAGCATTATTATATATAATAAAAATATCAAAATATGATCACTTAAAATATAAAACTGAAAGTTTTATATAAATCAAAATTCCAAAAAATACCAAAAATATATTATTATAACATTAACATAGATAAAAACCTGCACAAAAATAAAATAAAATAAACTTAGTAAACTTGGTAAACTTGCACAGAAATAAAATCGACTCTACCTATTATAATAAGATTTAGGTAGGCAGTCCCTCAAGGAAACCAAATTCTTCTCTTTCATTTTACTATTTTTAAACTTAAAATACTACAAATAATAAGACATGTAAAATTGTCCCAAAATGTACTGTCCCAAATTTTTTCGGTTTTGTGTATTATAAACTAAAGCATTACAAAAGGTTTTCTTCTAATTAACCACACAAATTTACTTAAGAAAAACCTTATTTGCGCAAAAAAATAGCGTAACACAATGGTAAAATTACAAAAATACATGAAATTGTTTTGTTATTGTTGTTTAATCCGCAATTTCTAAGGAAATTGGGTAAAATTTTTTTATTTCATAATGATATAAATAATTTCAGTGGTTTCTCCGTCGATAATTATTGGAGTGTAAGAATAATGCACCAATTTCTTAGCTTAAACTTCAGCAACCTTTTAACATTTAGATCCGTTTCAACTAAATTACAATTCGCTAAGTTATTGGAAGAAAAAAATTTGAAAAAGATTATCTAAATATTTTTTTAAATTTGCTTTTGCCATTATTAAAAAATAAGTTTTTGAACAATTTCATGTATTTTTGAATACAAAAATACATGAAATTGTTTTATTATTGTTGTTTAATCCGCAATTTCTAAGGAAATTGGGCAAAAATTTTTAATTTCATAATGATAAAAATAATTTCAGTGGCTTCTCCGTCAATATTTTTTGGAGCGTAAGATTAATGCACGAATTCCTTAGCTTAAACTTCAGCAAGCTTTTAACATTTAGATCTGTTTATACTGAATTAAAATTCGCTAAGTTATTAGAAGAAAAAAAATTTGAAAAAGATTATCTAAATATTTTTTTTAAATTTGGTTTTGCTATCATTAAACAATAATTTTTTGAACAGTTGTAACAAATAAAATTTATGATCCAGCTTAACAAACTTACTTTTTTTACAATATACAATATTAATTAATTCGAAACAAAAATCAACCACAACTATCGATTGTCACATATATCAATAAAACTAATACATACTATTGTCACATATTTTAAATGCCATAAAATAAAAAAATTGCAAATTAATAATTTATACCCGAATTGATCTTGAATCTCGAAATGTACATATTAAAATCCAAAATTTTTTGTCTTGATTTTTTTAACATTTTATTAAAATTTTATAATTTTTCATCACTTCCTTCATTCGTTTCTCCTTGGTCTGGTATTTTTTGTTCCTGGTATATCGTATTTTGGGTGCTAAAACCAAAAGTATTATTATATAGTATTATATATTTTTGCTAAAACCACCAAAGTTTTATAAAATATCCTGAAATGTATTATTAAACCCTACACATTGAAGTTAAATCAGAGAATTTTCACGCTGTTTGCTATAGCTAAGTTACAATGAGTTAAGTGTTAAAATTATTGTAAAAATAAAACATTGTAAAAAAACTTATGGAGTAAAACTTATTGATTAGCGTTTGAAAACGAAAGAATTATTTTCATGAATATTTTAATATGTGTGTAGCCAGGGGCTTTAGTTACAGACCTTAACCCGTTCCCCTATTTTTCTTTTCCTCGATTACAACCGTAAAACTATCGTATGACCTTATCGTATGACCTAGGTCGTACTCAGGTCATACATACTCAGGTCATACTCAGGTCTTTTTGTCCGTGATATATGCCCAGTGAACAAGCCAATTGTAATTGTTAAAGCTGTACGGTAGCAATATGCAGATTTTATTCACGGATACAGTATATTATATAGAAAATTTCATATTGCAAAAATTTGCATATTGATTTAACCATTTCGATTTGCTCGCTCACTGTGCACTAATCACGCACAAAAATTATGTATGGCCTAAGTACGACCTAGGTCATACGTTCAGTTTACCATGGTAAGGTTTACGTACGACATTGGTCATACGAACATACCACCATCGTAAAACGAAGGTTTCACCCGTGTCGTACGAAGGTTTCACGGTTGTAACGGGGGAAAAGACCATCACCGGAACAAGTTAAAAACTGATTCCTATGATAACGAAACATATTTTACACTGAATCAAAAATAAAAATTGTCATTTGGATTTTACTCATTCTGCCATACAAGCGATTATATCACCCATTCGTACGTTTTCGGGATTAATTTTATGTAAAACCGATTTTTCGTTATCATGACAAAATGATACAATGAGTCAGAATCATCGTAAAATACTAAAGGTAAACCCAACGTGGCTGCAACAGTTATTCATAGGACTGAAAAATTCCCCCTATTAAGTAACCACTCAAATCATGAGAATCTGACGTCACTCATATTAGTTAATCAGAATTCAGAAAATGAAAGATTTAAAGTAAGAAATCAACTTCAGATTGTAGTTTATAAATAACTCTTATTTTGTGACACAAGAAAAGAAAATAGTTGTTTAATAAACACGTGAACACACTGTTGCAGCTACGTTTGGTTTGCCTTTAGTCATTATGACTCTTTTTATCTTTTAACACACAAATAATATAAACGTTATGGGAGTCACTTTTTTATACTGATTGTGACTCTTTATTTCCTAATAACGATGATTTGGTGTGCAAACGGCGGGAAGCACACAAAGAGGATTTTTCACACACCAGAAAAATTGCATCGGCCCCTAAGTAACTAATAAAGCTAATATACATGTTTCTTACAAAACTAAAAAAAAAAAACAAATTTCTAAATTTCCCGTAAGCAACCAGAGAAATTTTCGGTGGATGCATTATAATATTTGAATATTCGATATGTCGCCGTCACACCGTGGTAAAATCAAAAACGGCAACGTAAAACTTACAAACAAATTTCTAAATTTCCCCTAAACAAACGGAGAAATTTTTCAGCGCATGTATTATAATATTTCTATATTCGATATACCGCCATCACAACGTGGTAAAATCAATAACGTCAACGGGTTAAAACGATAAAATAATCGAATACCAAGCGTTGTTCACGACAGAATTGACCAGAGACAAATTGCGGATTTTCTGCTCACTCTTTTGCAAACTCGACGTGTTCAATGCAGGAGGCGTAAAAATGTCAGGTGCGCCTCCGGAACTCCCGTATCTATAAAATCCATTATTACTTTTGATTATCGACTGTTACCTACAGCAGCTGATATGTCTTAACACTTACTATCTGCTAAATGATAAAAAAAATTGTCTCCGCAATATTAAATTGCAAAACTAAGTCTCCTGAACAAAAGGAATGTGTAAAAATCTATTAAATTTCCGACACCTTCCCCTTATAATCCCGGCGTTCTCAGTACTAACAAACCCTAAAAATGGAGTATTTTCGGAATACCCCTTCTGAAAACTTTTGTATATCTTACTCTGCAATAAAAGGGGGCGCTAGGCAAAATATACAACCGTAATATACCCAATCGGCGCGCGTGTCTATATTTGGCCAGGTACACTAAACTCCCGAGCTAAGTTGCCCCACGCCCAGAAGACTTAACATAAAAGTCGTAAACAAGCAGATCTCAGTGACTGTTTTCAACGATTCTATGTTTCATTAGTTAAATATGGGTTCTTAACGGTAGAAAACCGTCGGGTGGCAGGTGGATTAAAATTTGTTGTACTAAAAAAAGTTTATAAATAATGAAAAATTTTGAAACATTAGAAGACATGGTTCAAAAAAATCTTGGTTAAATAATAAAGTTTTTAACCTATAAACTATAAATAAAATAAGAAAAAAAATGTATAACTTTGGTGTTTTTTTAAGTTTATTGCTACAACGCAGTTCACTGTAGGTTTTGAAATTTTTCAAAAATAAAAAAATAGGAAACATAAAATTAAAAGACTTGTTATGTTAACTGCATTACAAAAAAATACCCATTGTTATATTGTTGATCGAATAAAATTAATTTATAAGTTTTTTTATCAAAATATAACATAAATTAAGTGAGAGTGATGTGGATTGAAAAAAATACATAGATAGATAAAAATAGTTTACTGTCAGCAAATGTTAGTAAATGTTAGTGGGTGTTAGCGAATGTTAGTATATGTTAGTAAATGTTAGTAAATGTTAGTAGATGTTAGTAGGTGTTGGTAAATGTTAGTAAATGTTAGTAGTTGTTAGTTAGCACGCGTATTTCACCAAAAAATAGCGATTTCTTAACTGTACTTACAGACGTAGGTCGCTGGTGGGGTGAGACTTGCGAGAATTTTCGACCGGTATCAAATCCGGCGCCGTTTCAGGGTTACTTTGGATTCCACTATCGAAGCTATTTAGACTACTATTGGACGAACCAACATTTAAAAAAGGGAAAGTCTAAAAATTAAAAATATTATTGAAAAATGACTAATTACAAAATAAAAAATTCTCAAAATAAATTACTACCATTTGTATAAAAATGATGTTGATTGAACAATAATTTTGCGCAAGAAGATTTGATATGGCCGTTATTTAAATCACTGTTAAATAAGATTAAATTCTACAAATCTTAAAATTTTTCGTATAGATCTACGATTTTTTGCAAGACGTGATCATTTAAAAAATTTTTCCCGTCCACATCATTTTTGTGCAAACCATAATTTATCTCCAAATTTAAAGAAAAATCCTTCTGTTTTATTTTTATTTTTAAAATCATAAAAAATCATTTAACTTCTATTTAAGCCAACCTGAGTAAATGTATTAATAGACCCAATTTAACTGGTCATACTGATTTTAAAATATTTTTAACCCTTTTTTAAATTAATACATAAAAAATTGTTTAAATTATGATTAAATGTTGTAAATGGTGTATTTTATAATAATATAGAATTTCCACGGCTGGTATACCGGCGTCGGAAAAGAAATGATGCAGGGGTATTGCACTATTTGGCTCGCCAAATTTGATATTCAGTTTGCTACATTAAAACCTTAAAATATCCTCAAAGGTGGGGTACCTAGTCAAACTGTTTGTCTTCAATTTTGATTATTTTTTGTGAAAACCTTACCCCTGACCCCAATAGCTTACAAATTTTGGTTCATTAAAATATCTCCAGTGGTTCGGTAGATATGACCCTCCAAAAATGGCGTTTTTCGACAATTCTGTGCTTGAAAGATTAATTAATTGGTATTGAAATTTAAATTACAAAATATGCACTTACAGCTAGCGACTATTTTCTACTTTAATTTGATACCTTGATAGGTTAAGATTGATGCAGTATTTGTCGAGATATCGCGTTTTTCATATAAAAAACCCGCAAATTTTTTTGATAAAAATACAAAGTCACGGCAAAAAACGTTGGGCAAACTTCGGGTTTTTTTGTACGGGAAACGCAATATCTCGACAAATACTGCGCCAATCTTAATGATTAAGGTATCAAATTAAAGTAGAAAATAGCCGCTTCTTTGAGTGCACATTTTTAATTTAAATTTTAATACCCATTGAGCAATCTTTCAAGTACAGAATTGTCGAAAAACGCAATTTTTGAAGGGTCACATCTTCTGAACCACTGGAGATATTTTGATGAAAAAATTTTTGTGGGCTATTGCGGTCAGGGGTAAGGTTTTCACAAAAAATAATCAAAATCGAAGACAAAAAGTTTCACTCGGTACCGCACCTTTAAATTATACTTACATTGTGTGAATTCGGTTACAATTTTAAACAAAAGACAATATTAGATATTTACTGAAGCATGTCATTTTTCCAAAAAATCGATATTATGCAACTTTTTACTGACGCATATCACGCGCTTCAATTAAAATTTGCATAAAAATTTTATGTTATGCAAATCTGTACTTCCAAAATATCGATGTTTTGTGAACTTTTACCGACACGCCTGATGCAGAGGAAAATAAAACGGCCCCAGTCCCATTGTGTGTTCCTGGCGGCGGCGTTTGAAGGGAACCAAGCGAGTAATTTTGAGCCGAAACATAACCTAAATTGGAGTTGTAAACCTGACGAACCTAAATGTTTGAGCGAGTCCCTTGTAAGAAATATTTGCATACTGTTTAATTAGAAAATACGTTAGCAACTGCGGATGGAATTCAATTTTTTGTTTGGAAATTGCGCAAAAACTACTAAATGTACTGTTATTGAATATACTGTTATTGAACTAAATATCATGCGGATCAGCCATGCTTATGCAAATTATTTTAATAATCCCAATTCGCTCCCGGCATTGTTTACAAACGAAATCTTTATTAGGGAGGATTCGTTCCCTGGACAATTCGCTCCCTGGACAATTCGTTTCCTGGAGAACTCGCTCCCTGGACAATTCGCTTCTGGACAATTCGCCCCCTAGACCTATCGCTCTCTTTAAAATTCAATCGTTCCTTGGAAAAATGAATTTAAAAAACAGTAGGTGGCCCGATTTAGCCTCGTTATTTGTTATAACCGCAATTTGCAAATTGCATATTTTGTTTGGGACAAAATTTTTATTTGGTTTTTATCACAATTTTTCGCTAGATACAATTCAATGACAAATTTTTTGAAAAAAAGTGGTATTTTTTCAAAATTTTACATCAGTTTGGTGAAAATAAACTTGTTTTTTTAGAGAAAGGTCTCCAATATAACACAAGTTTTTATGTACGAATATTATTATCATGTCTGGAAGGATATCTTCTGCAAAATATCTTCAGAAAAAATATACTTTTTTAAAAAATTATTCGCCATTTTTTAAAAGTTTTTTAATGTTTTTTTAGTTTGATTTTAAGGTTTCGCTTAGGCTTAGGGAAAACAAAGTTTTCTTTTGTTATGAATTTAAAAGTGTTTCTGAAGTTATTTTTTCCAAAGATATTATGCAAAATGTATTTCTTCCTAGCGCCATCATTAATAAATTTTGAGCAAACAAAGGTAATTTTTTTTGTTTTAAATTAATATAACATTAATTTTCTAAGTGTGACGGGAAGGAGACACATAATCGATATCAAATAAAAACAAAGCGCAAAACATTCAAATATAATTGCTAAACATTAATTTTGGTATATGGTTACAGACCTGTGCACGGTCTGAAAATGCCCCCGCTTTATTGCAGGATTTCCCCCCGTTTTATTGCCCCCTCCCCGCGTAAAAATGAAAAAGTACCCAAAAATTATGACGCCATTTTTTAACCTATTATGACGCCATCGTCGCAAAATTTTTGCAGCTTTTAGCCTATTTCAATGCATTTTAAGCCATTTTAGACCTATTTTTACCTTATTTTTGTTTTTTGTCCCTTTTTTTCCCTTTTTCCTTTTTTCTCTTTTTTTCTCCTTTTTTCTCTTTTTTTTCTTTCTCCCTGCTTGCCCCCCCGTTTTATTGTCCACCCCCGTTTCAAACAAGTTGCCCCCTGTGCCCCTCCTCCGTTTTGGAATTGCCCCCTCCAATAAAACCCCGGAGGGCAGTGCACAGGTCTGTGGCTTATTTGTGTTTTTAAAAAATTTCTTAACAACAGAAAATTTAAAATGTATATGAAGGTTATACATGTATAAAGAAGCGAAATGTTTTTTATACGTATTTCGTTTTTAAAAGAAATTTTGGTTTCTAAATGGTAATACCAGAATTACAGCGAACAAAACACACCAATATGTAAAACAATATTTATTTAAAAAGCCAGCATTCATTTTATATTTTTCGAAATTGAAAATTAAAAATTAAACTCAGATATAGAATTTAAAATAAATTTTAAATCAGAAATTCATTGTAATAAAGCAAATTTCCCAAGAAAAGTAAGCTTTAAAGAAATAACGCTTAAAAAAAACCTTGCGAACTAGGAATAAAGAGCAAAGAAATACAAACGCAAGAAAAGGAGTTGTGCAGGGAGCGAACTGCCCATATAGGGAGCGAATTGTCCAGGGAACGAATTGTCCACAATAAACGGTTTTGTAAAAATTGCGTTCATAAAGAAACCCAGGAGCGAATTGGGCAGGGAGCGAACTGTCTAGGGAGCGAATTGTCCAGGGAGTGAATTGTCCCAGGAGCGAATCGTCCCAGGAGCAAATTGTAGGGAGCGAATTGTCCCCAATTTGTTTATTTCATATTTTTGCGCTATAGCAGAGCACAAAAACAAAACTAAAATTGGAATAATGTTCTATTTTAGTAATTGTTTAATTAAACTTAAACAAAATATAATTCAATATAAAAAGAGCAATTGACTTCTTTTTCATCTGGGAAATGTACCGAGAGGGGCTGGGCCAGGCAGGGCCGGGCCAAGCCGCTAATTTTTAAGCACGTTTACAACTCCAACTTTGTGGAAAACTGCTTGGTGAGGTTTGAAGACTGGAAGAGTGCTGGTACTGCTGCAATGAAGAATACTGATAATTTTGCAAATATGACTGCGGCAGTTGTGAGAAGTGTTGAGACGGCGATTGCATAGAAGGTGACAATTGAAAATCTAGAGAATAGAAAGAAACGTTAATGTATTGTTTACTTAACTAAAGATAATTAGCCAACTGCGCTAGTTTTTAAAATTTAAAGCATTGAATTTGTCGCATACACTCCAAACCTGCAACTCTCCTGTGGTAATCAAGCCAATTTTATAAAGAAAATTTGAAATTGGGTCTTAGTGGCGTATTATTTTTGGCTTCACGTAACATATTATGTAGGAAATATTCATATTTATTGTACGCATTAAGTTTGTAAAGAACTAACTATTGCCAATGATTTTATAAAGAAATCTCGGGGAAAATTTATTTACCAATCCAACCATGGACGGTCTCCTATTTACACCAGCATTGCAGGGTTTATGATACATACGCGACTAATAGATTTGCGGCGGGCGCGTTTTTTCCTCATTGCACGATCTGTTGAATGTCATTCCACAAATCGAGCGACATTGGGTTTGTAGGATGCGTCCTGTAAAAATAAGTCTTTCTTGGGGCGAGGACCACTAACTCCATGTAATTGACGAGCATAATAATTACTTCAACATTTAACCTCGAAAACAATATTGACCCTTTGGTAATTGGACATTATAGTCTAATGTGAGTTTTGAACTAATTGTTGTTTAACTTTAGTTTTCCTTAGCCTAAGTAAAACTTAAGAATCAAGCTAAATTAGTTTAAAAAGTTAAATTAGCTAAACCTAAAAAAATCGCTGGTTCTTTAGCCCGCGTGTTAAATTGTCAAAATTTATTTTTTACCAGAATATCATTAGACAGAGGTTATTTTACCAAAGTGGTTTTGAGAACGTTGTTTATTTATAATAAATTTAGTTGAAGTTTTATAGCCACATGTTGTTCCATTTTTCTATAAAATTAACTTTCTGGATGGAACATAAAAAGCAAGCACTATATTATATATTGTGTTCTGTCTTTTTATATCCACATCAGCAAGTTCTTTATATCCCACGACAAGACAAGATAAAGACATGACTAAAACTGCCACATAAGCTTTATAAGGCGACTATGAAGCGCGCTATAACAGCTTATATGAACATCCTGTAATTTTAAGCTGAATAGTTGAAGCTGAAAATAAAAATATTATTAACTTATACATAACCACTATCTCAATTTGTACAAACAAATGTGAACTCAATGCTTGCCAGTGATTTTAAAAGAATACTTAAGCAAACAAAAAGTCCACAATGCTGAATATTGGAATTCACTAAAAGTTAAGGATGCAATACAGATTAAAATGAATCAATGTAACTCCTTGTCCCCAGCAGGTTCCAATTGGCGTTTTATGCATTAGTCTTAAACGCCCTCAGTGCTGCACTCAATAGTATTTCCTATTATATTTTCTAAAAACTACATCTCATTTGTAAAAATCACAACATTAGGGGAATTATAAACATGGTCTTTTTTTGATATAGGGCCCTGGGGCCCAATTCTTAAAAAGTAAATGTGTAATGACTTATAACTGAGGGCGAGATAAGATGGCAATTTTTTTGGGGACAGAGAAAAATATCCTACTGGAATTTGAAACCAGGTCTCCTTTTCTTGAGTTCACGGCTGTTCTTATCAATCCGGCGCGCTACCACTATACAATATGGGCTCTATCTGATTTACTTTATGGTGCCTTTTATACTCGCCAGTGAGTCATCACTTTAGGAGGGGCAATCCACGTCACACCTTTCCACCCAAGAAGACGCTGCTCTCAGCAAGCTTCTTAAACAACCATCTTGGGTTCAAACCGCTCGCCTTAGCAGCACCCTGTAGGCATAGTTTTTTCTGGTTTTGTCATGTCCACTATAGCTTTTATTTTTAAAAAAAATTAGAAACAAACCATGCAATAATTTCAAAATGTTTATCGTCAATTTCTATTACTTTTCTACCGTTGTTCTAGTGGTTTAATTCTATTATTCTAGAAAACATTCCACGATTTTAGTATTAAGAATTAAAGTATTTAATAATGAATTCTTCTAAAAATGAAACCATACCGGAAGGGCTGTGGACATTAGACAAGTTGGAACTGTACTGCGGACTTAAACTGGGACTGGATTGGTTTTCTGAGCTGCCACCACTGTGAAGATTTTGACTGTAAGGCAGCGATTGCGTTTGAACTAAACAGTGTATACTGGAATGCAAGACCGGTGTATCAGAATTTTTTAGAAAACTTCTAGGTTGTACTTATAGATTTTGAGTTCTAATTAAGTGAAAATAGCTTCATTCAAGACATAAATTATTAAAGCTTTATGCTTTCTATGGTAATCAAACATTTAATAAGGTTGCGCACAAGCAATATTTAGCAATAATTGTCCATAATAGACTTTCAAATAGACTCTTTGTCCTATGGCTGTATAAATTCTTTAGTCATGCCTGCATTTGCGAATTTTATATTCACGAATAAACGCCGTCAACATAAATTTTGGGATAACGGGCTCCATACCTTGCAGGGGTTCACCGCCAGGGCAAAGCTTTTCCAAATACGCCGGGAATTCGGGGTGGCGAATGGCGCAGAGGAATTTTTGATACAATCGATCATCGGTGACGAATTCCGCGATTTTATCTCCCACCTTGCTTCCTAGGTATTGATCACTGGGCATCTGGAGAAGATCCTCAACTGTAGGATATCTACTGCCTTGTTTATTTTTACTAAAAATATTCTTTTGGATTCAGTTATATCAGAATGAGCCACAACATTATCAACTACACTGCTCTTTTTTTTCTTTTGCGTTTCTTTTTTGATTTAAAATTGAATTTATTTGTTTGGTACGCGGTTGCTGCTTTTTTCGACTTTTCACCAACCAAGATTTTCCTGTTTAATATCTACCCCGGTAAGGACAGCTTTTGAACCTGCCTCCAGAAGACTGGAGGCAAGTAGGAGACACGTAAAACTGCCTTGAAGGCAGCATGGAGGCAGGGTGGAGGCAGCTAGAAGGCAGGTAGGAGGCAGCAAAATTTCTGATAGAGGCAGGTAGGAGGCAGGTAGAAAACTTTTTTCCCAATTCAGGCACCCCCGTCCTTACCGGGCTACTAAATTTGCTATACATTAACCAGGAGAAGACAATACCGCCTATATTTTCCATCAATCCTGGTAATTTTAGCTGTGCCAAGCCTGAGTTTTGCTTCTTAGGCATTTTGCAAACCCTTCCCACTTACCTTTGTCACTAATTTTAGTGTATCCTACCTTCCTAGGACTTTAAGAGGTTTTGTGAAATGAAAAAATTGCGAAATGTTTAATGTTTTTTTCACAAAAAGTTCTACTATTTACAACATTGCTTTACCAGAATTTCCTAAGCGGGTTTGTGCAGAAAAGGTTTAAATAGCTTAAAATTTCCAGCAGATACTGTTCGTAAAATTTTTTATAAAACTGCCATCAAAATTTTCAAAATCGTCAAATAATAGTCTGGCATATTTTTGAAAACATGTTTCAGACCAAGTTTGCATAGCTTTCGTCTATTTCTTCGAACTATCAATGATGTCCAAGTTTTTACCAAAATTTGGAAAAAAACGCATTAGTTGTACCCTTGTACAAAAAGGGCATTTTTTGAATTATAGGCTAATAAGTTTATCAGGAAAGTTAATGGAAAGCATTGCTATTATAAAATATCTAAGAAAAAATAGTATTATCACTAAAATGCAATAAAGTTGCCTTTCTAAACGATCAACCGAATTACAAATGCTAAAAATGTTAATTGGACCGCTGTCATGCGCAACAAAAAACTTGTCAAGGCAACTGATTTTCAAAAAACCTTCAATAAACTGAGTTTCCTACAGTAAACTACTCATAAAATTTAAATGTTATGGTATTGGGTTTAAAATTAAAATAAAGTAATGCTTTTCTTACTTACCGTCACCAATTTTTTTGTTTTTAATGATTGTGTTTCTACTTAAAAGCAAGTTATCTACCAAATTATAACGATAACGATCTACCAGTTTACCTGATGCGATTTACAATACCATTTTACAAAATGGTGTTGTTAATAGTAGAAATTGCTTCCAACAAATGTTCCGTCTTACATTTCGGTTATAATAATGTCGCGTGTTGACTGCGCAGCAGTCACCCTGTGTGTTATTGAGTTTTTGCATGTCCACCGCACAGCGGTTGCTCTGTGTTGTTGCGCAATGACGCGTGTTGTTTTACAACCCCACGCCGAGTTGTGTGTTCAGTCTGAATTAAAAAAAGAGTTTTGATAGCTGCATATAAAAGTAGCAGAAAGAATGAAAAGTCGAAGTTTTTGAATAATCTTCCTTACCCTCCGCCGGATCAATCAACCAAGCTCTGGAAATCGTAATAAAACTAAGACAGAAACCGTGCTCAAGGACTAGACCGTAACTATAAGGTGAAACCGCTAGTGAAACCTAAAAAGCGTGCCTCTCTGGTAAGTACACCTTCTAGCTCAGCCGACTCGTAAAGTCCTGTAGGGAACCTGATAAACGTTTTTATGGCAATTGGTTTGTCACAGAAACTTTTCTGAGGAAAACCTTAGCGTAAGGAAATTGCACAAGTTAACGCCATGCAGACAAATGGCTGGGCGAAATTCTAGTTCAATAAGGACCGATTTATTAAAAAGTAAAGGCGAAATAAACAATTTCAAAACATTATTGAGTACTTGCAAAGTGGCTAAAGTGCCCCTGGTAAGCGCAAAGTAAGCGGTTACTTGGTTTGTCTAAAGATTTTTCCTAGAGGACGGAGTATTGTTTGACGCTCCAACTGAAAAAAGCAGACTAAGTCGTCAATTTTAAGGGCAGCTTGTGTTGCCCTTACTCCACAGACAAAAAGCGTTTTAAACTTGTCATGACGACATTTTTGGCGGACACTTGGGCGTGAAACGAACTCTGTCTCAAGTAGTTTTCAGATTTTATTGGCCGTCGTTGCATAAAGACGTCAAATATTATGTGAAAATTTGTAAAAAATCCTTGAAAATGAAATCTCACGTCGGCAACCCCAAGAATCCGCTTAGGCCCTTGCCCATAGTCCAGATTTTTGATAGAATAGGAATGAACGTTTTGGGCCGTTAACTCAAACTTCACGAGATAAACGCTATGTCCTAGTGGTGACAGAATATCTCACACGCTATGCTATGTGTATCGCGATTGCCAATCAAAAGGCACAGACAATTGCAAAAAAATCTTTTGAAAGAAGTATTCGCCAAACACAACTACCCACTGGAGATGCTAACGGATAGGTGAAAGAATTTTGCGAGTAATGTGGTTAAAAAAGTTTGTGACTTGGCTTCTGCCAAAAAGATATTCACTACCCTTTACCACCCCCAGTGCAACGGCCTCACCAAGCGTTTTAATAAAACCATGTGAAATGTTATCTCAGTATGTTTCAAAACGCCATGACGATTGGAACTTTGCTTTGCCATTTATTGTTAGCGCATACAATCGTTCACCACAAGAGTCAACTAAAGAGAGTCCGTTTTTCCTTATGCATTATTGAGAGTTTGGGACGCCAATTGACGTGAAGTATCAGGCGGTAAATTGCCTGGACCCATCAATAATTAGGATTACGTCTAAAAGGCTAAGCTGGCTCTCACCAAGGCTCGAGATTTAGCAAAACAAAATATAGAGTCGGCATTGGCGTGCCCAGGGGGGGGGGGGGAGCCGGGGGGGGGGCGGCCGCCCCCCCCCCCTTCTCAAAATCCCGCGCAGCGGGTTTTTTTGTAAGGGGGGACCCTGACGTTTTTTAAATTTTGGGGGAGAAAATTTTTTTTCTTAAATATTAATACAGAAACTTTCCTGATGCCTTCCAAAAGCATATTAATAGTCAAAAAACTAAATTTTCCCCGCTTTGCGGGTAGTTTAAATTGGAAATTTATCTTAGTTTTTGGATTTCAAATCGATTTTGCCGCTCAATAATTAAGGCATACATGTTAAATATAACTACTATAAACAATATAAACCTTTTATTAACGTTTTAAACACATGTTTTAAATGTATAGGGATAAAAAACCTTAAATTTTGTATTAATTATCATCTGAAATTAAAATTTCTAGTGTATTTAGCGCCTTAAATTAAAAATTTTCTCCCCCAGACCGCCCCCCTAAATGAAATCCTGGGCACGCCACTGGCAGTCAGCTCAACAAAACCAAAATAGCTTGCAGGACCGAAATGTTGGTGTAAAAGGTATAAGAAAAGGGTCAAAGGTACTCAAATGGACCCCTGGCCAAAAAGTGGGCCTCAGCCCAAAGTTTACTGAAAAATGGACTGGCCCATATCGTGTAAAAGCCATTGATAAGTTCAAAGGGACAGCTGAAATACATAACTTAGCTGGTAAAGGGCAAATCAAACGTGTAAATTTAACCAAGTTAAAGGTTTTCAGATCAGAAAACGTTTATTCCCAAAAAAGGTGATAGGGCACTAGCTGCAAATCAGTCCGTTACAAAGTCGTCCATGAATCAGGTTTGCCTACCCATTCTAAGCTTGTTCACGCCGGCGCATTCCATGGCTCAGGTTCAATCTGGTGAAAATAAAACTTTCTTTTTAGACAAACTTTTCTGTGCCTTTTGCGTTAAATGTGGGCATAGGACCAAGAGGTGCCATGTACGATGGCGCAGGCCTGACGAGAACAGCGCTTAAAATAGCAGCAACAACGTCAACAAGAACAGCAAACTCCACAACAACTAAACCAGCTTTCAGAACCGTTCCAGCCACCACCACTGCAGTAGCCGGACCCACCAAATTGGCCAGAGCTTGATATGGCCGACCCAACTGAATTGGAAATCACCTTTGCCGACCTGGCCCTGGAGCAAAATCAGCAACAATGACTTTATTCACATCACAACGGTAACTGAACTTTTAACTGTGTTTTTTTTTCTTTTTTTTTTTGTTTTTTTCACCAGTGTTCTATTGGGAACCACAGCTGTTTTTTGCAAGGACGGAAGCAATAGATCCATTCGATTTTATTCTTACACTTGATTTTGTACTGTAAATTAATAAACCCATTGTTTGTTTTTTTTTGGGCGCTGAGTACCAGTAATTAGTGAGGATGACTAAACTTAGGAGGGGAGTTGTCGCGTGTTGACCGTGCAGCGGTCACCTTCTGTGTTATTGAGTTGTTTGGTGTCGACCTCACAGGGGTTGTTCTATGTTGTTGCGCAATTTCACGTGTAGTTGTACAACCCCACGCCAGTGTGTTCAGCCTGAATTTAAAAAAAAAAGAATGTTGATAGCTGCATATAAAAGTAGCAGAGAGAATGAAAAGTCATAGTTTTTGAATAATCTTCCTTACTCTCCGCTGGCTCAATCAACTAAGCTCTGGAAACCGTACTGAAACTCAGACAGAACCGTGCTCAAAGACAAGACTGTAACCAAAGTGAAACCGTTAGTGAAACCTAGAAACCGCGCCTCTGTTAAGTACTCCTTCCAAATCAACCAACATGTAAAGTCTTGTGAAGAACCTAATAATCATTTTTATAGCATTTGGTTTGTCACAATAACACCAGATACAATTATATACTTAACAAAAAGGAGTTAGATAAAATTGCTGATGTAAAAGACTTGGGTATTATTATATTAAATGATTTTAAATGCTCAAATCACTCTCTGAATATAAGCAACAAAAACTTGTTCTCATGTTAGCCTTATTTTTTGCTCATTTTGAGCCAAAAATCTAACCACGCTCTGCCACGCTTACAAAGTATTCGTAAGATTCTTTATTGAATATGAAACTACTGTTTGATCTCCTTACCTGTTTAAAAATATAAAATGCATTGAAAAAGTGTAAAAACTTTTTGAAGGTTACAATAATAACATTACTCATGGCAATTGCCACAAACTTATTACAAATAAAAATTCTCAAATAGATTGTAAAAATACTTTTTGGAATATGTGTTTGTAAAAGTTGAAATTCCCTAGGTGATGATATTGTTTCCTCCGAAATGTATAATATATTTTGTAAAAACTAACAAATTTTAAATTTTCTGGTTTTTGTAAAATTTATAAACATGTGAGTTTTTGTATAATTATTATAATTAAAATGCTATTATTGTTTTTCATAATGTTTTTACTGAGAAAAAAATTTATATTGTATACAAATGTTCATCTTTACAAAAATTTGTACTTTACTTCTTTAAATTTAGATTTTTGGACTGCCTAAGGTATGTTTTTTATTTATTTTGAAAAATTTTTATTCATGATGTATTTACGTCACTTGCGACTCCAGTGTAATAATAAACCTTACTCTTGGTTTTGTTCAGTTGGATTGGATTGCGCATTGGCGCCAAAAACCATATTCATCTTCACATAGTCCTCGTAATCGCTGCAAATTTGGAAGACGTGGTTTTTTACCAGCTTCTCCTTAGGGCAAGTCCTGTTGGGGCCAAGGTAAATCATATTCACTTTCTAAGCAATTAGTCAATGAAAGCACTTGTAAAATAAAATGTTGTAAAAATGATATGTGAACCTGACAAAAAAAAGTTTGTAGTCGCTGCAAATTAAGTATCTGATCATTTTTAAGACATTTTTGCTCATGCGTTAAGTCTTAAGCTTATTATCATATCGTGCTTTTCTATAATCTTAATTCTATTGTGCTTGTAGTGTATTTTGGTTTTTGTAAATATTTGGTCATAAACATATTAAACCTAAGGCAAAATAAGGATTTTGGCAAGGCACATTTAAAATGAAGTGCATTGTCTAAATATATTTACATCCGTTTGTTTGGAATGTTGAAGAGCTAAAAAAGTTTTATTTTTATGTTTCATTTTTAGCAAGATGTGTAACACCAAAACACCGTATGCTTCAGCATTAATTTGTTTATATCATGTTTGATTAAACTAAAATATTCCTTTATTCGTTCATATATAATTTTGCTATTATACCTGTAAGTAAACACAACTGGCAACGATTGAAGGCAGTGTTAGGCTTTTCAAAAAATCTTTTTTAAGCGGCGCAATTTTTTGGATTATTCCATCTGAAACAAAATTGACTGCTATTAAGCTATTAAACAAACATAACTAACTAACTGACGTAATTTTGATTTCAAACGTATTCCAATATCTATTTTTACATATGAAAGTATTTACGCGATACAAGTTGCGATTTTGGTTTGCATTTTGTCAAAAATTCTCCACAGTACAAAAAAGAGGTAAATTTCATTGAGAAAATTGAAATTTAGCGAGTTAAAAATTTTACATTTTTACTTTTGTAACTCACCAACCACGAGCTTTAATTTTAAGTAAGGGGGGTATTTCAAGAAAGTATGAACTATATCACAATCAAACGTTTTCCAAAAATTTTGGCCATTTAGTTCGCTAGGCAGAATGATCGACCGACTATTAATCTCTGCACAAATAATATTTCTCTACTCGATAAAGATTGTTAACAATTGTTTCTCGCGAAAAAACGGCTTAAAATTATGTTATAGTCATTTTAATAATTTTTAAATCACAAACTGTGAATAAAATAAAAGTTTAAAAACTAAACTACGTATTTTCATAAGTTTTGGGTAAATTTATGTATTTTTAATTGCGTAACATATTCTCCAAAGTCCCAAAACCCATTAATTAATGCATGGTAAAGTGGGGTCACAAGTAGAGAATATGCAATCGTATTAAAAATGTGTGATCCAAAAGACTCAAAAATAGACGCTTGGTATCTATGTACAAAATTGATATAGGCAAATGGGTTTACACTTATATATGGGCTTAGGTTTTAACGATTTTGTGCAGCAAACAGCTTCAAAATTTTCATTTTAAGCTCCATATGCCCTCAACAGTTCGGTCTTAACTAGCCTATGTGTATTTCCTGTTTTTTCAATGAATTAGATATAAATAATTTACAAAATTCCTGCAATTTATTCTTACCGCAAATGGCCGAAATTGTCAGAAAACCGCAATGATTATCGGAAAAACGAAGCAGAAGACAATTCTCTCCCGTTTCGTCCAAGAGTTCCTTAGCCCGCTGGTCAGGAATGAATCCCTGTATAAATCTGCAAAAATAATAATACAATACTTAACTCAACGTTGAAACTTCGTACCGAAGGTGTTGCGCATAAAAATATATTTTTAAAATGGAATAACAACAGCACACCAGAATGAATCCAAAAAAATCTATCACCGATTACAGTAATGTAAAACTAAACCAAAAATATAAAAAAACCCTTAATAAATATGAAACAAACTAGAAATCTTACGAAAATGTGCACGTTCTTTTCAAAGTAAAACTTCACGAGGTGAAGGACGGAGATTAGAAATAAAACTATAAAATGAATCACTTTTTAGGACGGACCTAAAAAATTTTTAATGTATTTTTGAGGTATAACTCAAAAATATTCCTTAAAATTATAAAACATGTTTAGCAATAGTATTTTGCATATCTAATTAAACAACATTATTTTAGATATAAATTTTGATATGTTTATTCCAGTAATATAATAAAAAATTATTCCTTTAAATGTCTATGTAAAAGATGGTTATACATTTATTTCATTTTAATATTTTTAATGGGGTCTTAATTAGAAAATTACAGTGTTTCGATAAAGAAGCAAAGAAAAATCCACGCTACAAGATATTGTGGACCTGAAACCTATTTAAAGCACATTTTTAAGCACTCTTAAAACACATTTATTTAAAAAAAAACACTTTGAATCCATAAACTTATACAGTGTATTTTCTAAAAATATGATAATATATTAATTTGTGTAATTTTCTTTTTTATTGACAATCGCTAACAATGGTGTTTTGATCCTTGCTTGCATTAAACCATTTGAACAAAATAAAAAAACAATTTAATTCATTTTGTCTTGCTTTGCATTTTTCTACTGAGAATCAAGAGGCCCTACTGAAAATATTTGACCCCCTGGGGTAAATGAGTGCCAAAGCGATTTACCGACGGATGTATTTGTAATACAGTGTTATACGCTCTTTGTTATTATAATTTCTACTAATGCAAATAAACTAACAAACCCTTCGTCGAACATGGACTTCATGTCCATCTTGTTATTTTCCTCCGCATCATTACCGTCTTCCGTTTGGGTCGCGGATGCACGCTGGTCGATGGGCAGGAAGCGAACCATGTCTTTGCTCCTGTCCAGTATTAATTCCGAACTGCAATAGAACCAGTCCCAGAACGAAAAGCTCAACTTTGGCGCATTGGGATTCGAATTGAACTTTTGCATGGGATTCTGAAAATATTAAATAGTTTGTTTGCTTTGTTTTATGCGCCTTTCGTGTATTTTAGTTAATTTTTGCGTGTTGTTTTCAGCGTTTCTATTTATTCCTGTAATGTGATTTTATGTTATAAAGAATTTCAAATTTTATTACTCCAAGTGTAAACGGATGTACCTTCAAAAACTGGTCCATGTCGATTGTATCTGCTGAGTTTAAAGCATGGTTTTTACCACTAAGTCGTAGCCCAAGGTGCTCCAACTAAAATTTTTTTTCAAAATATAAACACAAACAAACACCTTTATATATACTGAACATTAAAAGTAAGTTAAACTTTAATACGGTAAATAATTTTGCGCAGTTTGACGATAAGAACTAGCTGATAAGTCGCACTGCTCCTCGGGCTCGTCCAATAACCTATTCTAGTTAAAGTGAAGCGACAAAATAGGTTATTATATTAGTTGGCTTAATTATTGTTTTTTTAAAAAATGTACTAAAAATAAATTATCTTATTTAATGTATAAATAAAATGAATAGTTAACTAATAATGTAGTTCTTACTGACATATTAACAGTACACACGCTCGACTAACACTATGCCTATATGTTCATTTAATATTGCTGCATCTGACTATAATGCCAACAAAATGTAAATATCAAATCGCCTTTACAATGTCTAGTCGTTAAAACCAAAAAACCTTAAAAGCTCATCTTATATCTGTTAATTAGTCTTAAAATATTTAAAATTAAAAAAATCACACAAGAAAGCACTTTTTACTGAATAAATAACTGTATAAATAATACTTTCTTAATTTTGCTTTCTGTGTCTAGTTTTGGTGTACATACCAAACCTGCTTCTACACCAAACCAAAAGTGTTTTACTTAACCTGCTTTCTACACCATTTAAAGTGTCTTTTCCTTTTTTACTTATTGACGCTAATAAAATAAATCCATATATACTAGCTTTTTATGTTTTTTACCAAACCTGCTTTCTACACCCTCTACGGTGTTTATATACCAATTATTCTCTAAATATTTACCTGTTGTTACTCAACCTGCTTCTGCACCTATTTAGATGTTTTCTCCTAACCTGCTTTCTACACCTTTTAAGGTGTTTTTGTATTTGCTTACCTTACCTTTATAGTAATTATTTTTTAATTTTCACTTTAAATAAAATTTTTACCAACTAAAAACTTAAAATACTCTTTAAATTTAAAAAAATTCTGCTTTGTCTAGTTTTTTTTTTAGTTTAATTTTTTCAAAAAATATTTTCAATTACAAAAATAAAATAGTGTTATTACAATTTGTTTTTATAATAATGCATTAAAGTGTAATCTCTATATATAACTTTCTTAAAATAATTTCTCGTCATTATGTATTTTTAAGTAACATCACATAACCCTTCCTTCTCTTTTATTATACATTAGTAAATTCAAACTTACTGAACTTTAAAATTTTGGCTTTATTAATTAAAAATCAAAAAAAAGAAATTCTTGCTTGGTGGATGTCCAGGTTTCTTTCGGTTTCTGTTAAATATTTAAATAAATACTGTAGAACCTCCTTCAGTTCACTCCATCTTACGGGCTGACTGCACGTTGTTGGCAAAACATCCTGTAAAAACATTTTAATAAACATGTAATTATTTTTTCTTACTTAAAATTTATTGAGGATTAAATAACTTCTGGATTCTTAGATTAATGTGTGTTAAATTTATTAGCATCTTACAGAGTGTTGAATTATCGTCTGTGTGTTTGTAAGGCTATTTGTATATTTTAAAATATTATACACATACAGTGTAGATCATAGATAAATAGTGATGGGTGGTTTTCTCCAAACTGAAGTATTTCAGTGTTAAAGCTTGCTTTGGACTCATCACAGAAGATGATGATCTCCCCGATTTAAAAGTAACCTCAAGTTCTGAGTGAAATTATCAATATACAAGTGTGTATTTTGTTTCGTTAAGCAAAATATGTACCAAAATACCAAGCAGCAGGAGTTACAAATAGGGCGTGAGCATGCGAACGGCGCGTTTATTTGACAATTGATTGTTTAGTAAAAATGATTTAATAACGTCATATTTGTGTTGAGACTTTTAACTTAATAAAGAAAATTTGTCAACTATAAAGTTTACAAAAAAAAAATTTTGCCGAAAGCTTTAAAAAAACAAGAAAAGCAAAACACCCAGATGGCTTGCCAGCTATACTTTTTAAAAAATTGGCTTACAGTTTAGCCGAACCTCTAACTACTGTTTTTAAAAATTCATTTTTAAGTCACAAATTACCGTCCAGCTAGTTAACAGCAACAATAATACCTGTTTATAAAAAGGATGTTCCTACGATCCGCTAAACTCTCGTCCAATTTCACTAACTTGTATGACATGCAAAGTCATAGAACTTTGTACTTATGATCAAATTTATTAATATTTAAAAAGTAGTAATTTAATTACTAAAGCGCAACGTAAGTTTTTACGCAAAAGATAAACGTGTTGACACGTTTTTATCGACGGGTTTTTATAAGAATTGTTTAAAGCTTGGAACAAAGCTATCGACACTAAATTTATAGTTGACACTGTTCACCTTGATTTTAGAAAAGCTTTCCACACAGTTTCTCATCAAAAACTTATACATAAACTTTTAGGTTACGGCATTTGAGGTTATCTTCTTTCTTGGATTTTAGCGTTTTTGTTTAATGGCAAACAAAAAGTGGTTATTCAGGATAGCAGCTTATTTATTAAAGTAATTTCCCTCGTTCTTCAGGGCTCTGTTTTTGAACATTTATTATTTTTGATTTTTATCAATGATCTACCCAAAGAATTACCAAACGTTACGTGTAAGCTTTTCGCCGACAACGTCAAGCTTTATCATATTAGGCAAAAAAATGATAATAATAATCTTTTGCAAAAAATGTTAACAAATTATTGAAGAACTGATTAAACCAAATTTAGCGCAGCCATATTATACATATCGCAATGTATGACATGGTTGCTGGTTGAAGGTGGACAAATAGCGTGGTTGAATATTTTAGAAGGGAAAGACTTAATATAGAAAGTATATAATATATAATATAGAAATCGTTTATATAAGGCAACTAAAGTTATGTTTTTATATTCACGTCAAAATCTTAAAGACCTTAAAACGGCGGTAGTATTTGCGAATTACGGATATGTTTTTTTTTAACTTACAGCTTCGTGGAAATAAAAATAAAAGGAGATAAAAACAGGCATTGCCCCACTTTATTGAAGAATTCATTTTTTCGAAGCGCTCCCCATAGGTTGAAAATGATTCCACAGCATCATAATTCTAAAAAAATTTTGAGGAATGAACAACTTTCGTTCAAATGGGAAGTTTTTAAAGATTGTGTTAAAAAACAATAAACTTACTAAATTATCGCAAAACAATGTTTCCCAAAAAATTCTTCCGATTATTTCTCGATATTGGGAATTGGTTACACTAACTTTAGTCGGCAAAGATCTAGCCTAAACAGTATGAATATTTTGACAAAAAATCACAATCGTAAATCACGTATCTACTCTTTTGTTTGAATTATTTGTGTCTCAGAAAAAGAGTACCCCGAGTATTACGACGCTTTTCAATGTGAGAACGAGGGACCAACGAAGACAGCAAAGTGTGAAGAATTGTTATGGAGCTGTGAAATTGATTTTATCCAGGCTTTCTTTTTGTCCCACTTCATAGCTCGAAGCACTCAGGCGCATAAACACATTTACTCGGACCTTTTGTGGACCTTTTGTGATTATTATTGTGACTCTTTTGAAGGTGAGCCTGAATATTCTTATGTTCCAAAACATACGATCATTCGTTAAAAATTGAAAATCCATTATTATACAAGTAGTAAAATATTAGTTAAACCTTAAACTAGTTCAAGTCTTGTCTTGTAACCGGCGGCCGTTAAGATTATCTTTGAATTTACATATATGTCATGATCGACCGCACGATTTATTAAATCACATAATCGTGATTATCAATCCATTCTCCGCTGTCGGTTATACATATGTTTGTTAAAAAAGACCAGCAAACTTTAGACCCGTGTTATTGGCTGTGCTTCACGATATAAGCTTTCTAACTGTAAATCCCTTTTACCTTTACCGCACAAATATTAAATCAAAAAACATCGCTACCAATTGATTTTCCGTACAAGTTTTATCTATTTATGTTCTGAATTTTAAGCCATTTTAATTTTCTTCAGCCAAGTTATAAATGTTTTAAATAAAATTTGCATATACTTCATGATCGACAAGACAATTTGTCAGATCACAAAACCGTGATTATCAATCAATTCTCCGTTGTCAGTTGTATATATGTTCCAAATGTTAACTTATATAGAATTTTTTCGGTCAAGTTATAATTGTTTTAAATAAAATTTGCATATACGTCATGATTGACCGCGGAATTTGTCAGATCACAAAATCGTGATTATCAATCGATTCTCCGTTGTCAGTTGTATCTATGTTCCGAATTTTAAGTCATATAGATTATATTTGGCTGAGTTATAATTGTTTTATTTAAAATTTGCATATACGTCATGATCGACCTCACAATTTTGCAGATCACAAAATCGTGATTCTTAATCAATTCTCCGTTGTCAGTTGTATCTATCTATGTTCTGAATTTCAAATAAATAGATTTTATTTGGTCGAGTTATAATTGTTTCAAATAAAATTTGCATATAATGATCGACCGCACAATTTGTCAGATCACAGAATCGTGATTATCAATCGATTCTCTCTTGTCAGTCGTATTTATGTTCTGAATTTCAAGTTATATGTATTTTATTTGGCTGGGTTATAATTGTTTTAATTAAAACTGGCATACACGTCATGATCAACCGCACAATTTGTCAGATCATAAAATCGTGATTATCAATCGATTTTCCGCTGATCAGTTGTATTTATGTTCCGAATTTCAAGCCACATAGATTTTATTCGACCGAGTTATAATTGTTTTAAATAAAATTGGCATACGTCATGATCGACCGCACAATTTGTCAGATTACAAAATCGGGATTATCAATTGATGCTCCATTGTCAGTTGTATTTATGTTCCAAAATTCAACTTATATGGAGTTGGTTCGGCCAAGTGAAAATTGTTTTAAATAAAATTTGCATATACGTCATGATCGACCGCACAATTTGTCAGATTCCAAAATCGTGATTATTAATCGATTCTCCGCTGTCCGTTGTATTTATGTTCCGAATTTCAAGTCACATAGAATTTATTCGGCCGAGTTATAGTTGTTTTAAAAAAAATTTGCGTACGTCATGATCGACCGCACAATTTGTCAGATTACAAAATCGGGATTATCAGTTGATTCTTCGTTGTCAGTTGTATATATGTTCCAAATGTCAACTTATATGGAGTTGATTCGGCCGAGTTATAATTGTTTTAAAGAAAATTTGCATATACGTTATGATCGACAGCACAATTTGTCAGATCACAAAATCGTGATTATCAATCAATTCTTAGTTTTCAGTTGTATCTATGTTCCGAATTTCAAGTCATATAGGTTTTATTCAGCCGAGTTATAATTTTTTAAATAAAATTTGCGTACGTTGTTATCGACCGCACAAATCGTAAGATCACAAATTCGTGACTATCAATCGATTTTCCGTTGTCAGTTCTATATATGTGCCAAATTTCAACTTATATAGAGCTGATTCGGCTGAGTTATTCAAAATCAAAGAAAGCGTTAGGAAGTTACTCACTTACTTACTCACTTAGTCACTTACTTACTCACTTACTTCTAAATTACTCATCTAAAAATCTAAATCTTCTCACTTACTCATCTAAAAATAATACCCAGCGGCCTACGGCCGCCGGAATTTAAGCAGACAAATAAAAAAACAATCAAAGAGAAAAAAAAAGATTAATGGTTGGACTAAAAGTACCGCAGTACAAATAATAAATAGCAAAAGTTATAAATAAATTTTCGCTGACTTTATATAGTCTGAACTAAAAAAATCACCCATAAAAGCAATCGCTTAGGATTCGCCAAACCCAAAAAGGCACCCTAACCCTGCACAGTTTAAAGTGCGGAGTAAAGGCTGGTTCATACTTATTTACATACGTTTATACGCTGTGTTTGTCCTTTGGACTTTGTCACAAGTACGTTTTTACATAAATATGAACCAGCCTTAAAAGTCCCCAAAATTTGAAGCTGAATCAAATCGTATACTAAATAACCTATTTAAATCAATCAATAAATCGGTAATTCACCTAATTCAAGATTGCATGCTCGTTTATTTGTTAGGAGCAAGCACCAGGGGCCTCTTTTATAAAAACCTTTGTAAATTCTCATTTTACAAATCTCCGCCTATTTTTGTAGATACGCGATAAAAGTTTTTCGACTTGCAATCCAGGGGGAGCATCTGCGCGCACTGCTCTGCGCTGAATGGTGGCGGCCACGTCATTTCAAATCTGCTGGTCGATCAATATTCGCCGTGTCGTATATCCTCTATCACGTAATTTACAAAAAATAGGCGGAGTTTTGTAAAATGAAAATTAACAAATGTCTTTATGAAATAGGCCCCAGGTGACGAAGAAGAACTCATTTCAGATTAATTAATGAAAAAATTGAATCGATCAATAAATCGATAACTCACCCAAATTGATACTGTCTGCCCGTCAATTCGTAAGGAGCACCAGGTGACGAAGAAAAACTTGGTCTGAATGGCTTTGGTGTTCGGCGGGCTGTCCCGGACCGCTGTCGGACGACGCCGGTTTTTAAGACTCGAAAGGCTCTAGAAATAGAGCACTTAACCCTTTTCGACTGCTTTGATACGGAAGAGTGTTTTTGGAGCGGCGTAATAATACCAAAAATATATAACATATATATTTTTGATAATACTGCAACCTGCACTAGCAATATACAAATTGTTTTGGCTCCAAAATTTGTATATAAAGAGATTATAAATTTTTATCCGTTTTATTGTTTGTTGAAATATAGATTTACATAATTTGAAACTTTCGGCTCTAAGTTTCCTACTCAAGGCTCCCAGTTTTCTATTTTTGACTCCAATTTTTATTGGTTAAATCAATAAATTTAGCAATAATTAAAGTCGGTCGATTGTTACGGAAAATAATGAATAAAAAATGTCAAAAATTTAACAAATAAAAGTTCTGATTGAGATAGTTGGGTTAAAATTGCAATAATATATGAAAAGATTTTGGAATTAATGGTTTTGTGAGATCCGTGATATTAGGTTAGCGTTAAGGGATCAGGTGTTTCTATCAAGTGGAATTGCGTTCGCAAGACTTATGTGGGCACAGGAGCCTTGGAGTTTAAAGCAGGGAACTTGGAGTCATAGGAAAATTTTAGAAACGTGTGTGACGACCCATAACTGGAGGCGAGATAAGACGACGATTTCTGGAGGCAGAGAAAAATACCCGAAAGATTCGAACCCGGGTCTTCAATTCCAGGCCTGTTCATCTCAGACCGGCGCGCTACCACTGCACCATGCGGGCTGGTTTTAATTTATTCTACAGGGCCTCTTATACTCGCCAGTAGTTGTGAGTCATAACTTCAGGAAGGGACGTTCCACGTCACACGTGGAACCGCAAAATCGAAGCTTAAAGCTCCAAATAAAAAATGATTAAATTTCGGCTTGGGGTTTGACTTATGTAGGTTTTGGCTTAGGTTTTATTGATTTGAAACTTTCAGATCTAAGTTTTTTTACTTTCAGTTTAGGTTTAGACCTCGGTATAGGTTTTGTTTATTTTTCGCGCTTGAAATTCTCCCAATCTTCATGTGAGGCAGCACGACATTTAAAATATTTTATTCCAAATTACTCATCAATTCCAATCATTTTAATGCATTATATAACAGCGAAAAACGTGGAATATCCTAGATTGAGATAAGGTGGAAGATTTCGTTCGGTCGCAAAAATTCCTTGTGGAGAAAACTCTCGGTAAAGGAAGTCGGAGCACGATTAGTGGTGCAAAAAAATCCCGACTTTTTTTGAACATGATTTTTACAATTAAAAAAAATTCCCAGACGCTAGTGAAATGTAATAAAATTTATTTTTAATGTCTTGATTAACAGTGCAATAAAAAACCGTAGTATGCTTACCAGACGCTAGTGAAATGTAATAAAATTTAATTTTAATGTCTTGATTAACAGTGCAATAAAAAACCGTAGTATTTTTCTATTTGCTTATTATTGTTACCATTACAGTTTGTAGCTAAATGTTTGTCTCAAAAGTGAAACTTTAAAAGTAACCACCAAAACAACTATAGCCTTTCTCTATTACAAAATATTAATTTATAATTGTATCGTGACAATTTTTTCTTAAACCATAAACAAAAGTATTATGGACATAATTGATGACATACAACTTTAATTAGGATTCTTCAAGAATGCATCATTAAATAAAAATTTATCATGATGCTTAAAGGTGCGGTGCGGAGTAAAACTTTTGTCTTCGATTTTAACAATTTTTGTGAAAACCTTACCCTTGCCCCCAATAGTCCATAAAAATGTTTTCAACAAAATATCTCCATTGGTTCAGGAATTATGACCCTCCAAATATGGCATTTTTCAACAAATCTGTACGTGAAAGATTTCACAATGGGTATAAAGATTTAAGTTACAAATTGCACTTACAGAAAGCGGCTAAATTTTAATTTAATTTGATACCTTGATTGTTAAGAATGGTGCAGTATTGCTCGAGATATTACGTTTTCCGTCGAAAAAACCCGCGATTTTTTCGCTAAAAATGCGAAATGACAGCAAAAAATGTTGGATAAACAAACAAACATAAAACCACTGCCGTCGTTGCGGGTTTTTTGTACGGGAAACGCAATATGTCGAGAAATACGGGACCAATCTTAACAATCAAATTAAAGTAGAAAGTAGCCGCTTTCTTTAAGTGCATAATTTGTAACTTAAATCGTTATACCCATTGAGCAATCTTTCACGTACAGAATTGTAGAAAAACGCCATTTTTAAGGGTTCATAACTTCTGAACCACTGGAAATATTTTGTTAAAAAAGTTTTTGTGAGCTATAGGGGGCAGTGGTAAGGTTTTTACAAAATAAAATTATCTAAATCGAAGACAAAAAATTTGACTCCGCACGGCACCTTTAAACGTGCGGTACGGAGTCAAACTTTTTGTTTTTTAATTTTGATAATTTTTTGCGAAAACTTTACCCCTGCCCCAATAGCCAACAAAAAATTTTTTAACAAAATATCTCTAGTGGTTCAGTAGTTATGACCCCCCCCCCTAAAACAAATGAGTTTTTCGACAATAAGAGTTCATAACTTCTGAACCACTGGAAATATTTTGTTAAAAAAGTTTTTGTGAGCTATAGGGGGCAGTGGTAAGGTTTTTACAAAATAAAATTATCTAAATCGAAGACAAAAAATTTGACTCCGCACGGCACCTTTAAACGTGCGGTACGGAGTCAAACTTTTTGTTTTTTAATTTTGATAATTTTTTGCGAAAACTTTACCCCTGCCCCAATAGCCAACAAAAAATTTTTTAACAAAATATCTCTAGTGGTTCAGTAGTTATGACCCCCCCCAAAACAAATGAGTTTTTCGACAATTTTGTACGTGAAAGATTGCTCAATGGGTATAACGATTTAAGAAATCGGTTACTTTCTACTTTAATTTGATACCTGATTGTTAAAATTGGTGCAGTATTTCTCGAGATATTGAGTTTCTCGTACAAAAAACTTTGATTTTTTCGCTAAGAATACAAAGTAACGGCAAAAATGTTGAGCAAACTTCATCAAACCACTGCCCTCGTTTGGTTTTTTTCGCAAAAAAATCGAGGGTTTTTTCGTACAGGAAACGCAATATCTTGACAAATACTGAACCAATTTTACCAATCAAGGTACCAAATTTAAGTAAAAAATAGCCGCTTTTTTGAGTATATATTTTGTAACTTAAATTGTTATACCAATTGTCATGTACAGAATTGTCGAAAAACGACATTTTTAAGGGTTCATAATTTTTGAACCACTGGAGATATTTTGTTGAAAAATTTTTTGTGGGCTATTAACTGCAGGAGTAAGATTTTCACAAAAAATATTCAAAATCGAGGACAAAAAATTTGACTCGGTACGGTACCTTTAAGTTTGGAATTCGCCTTGGAAAACTTAGGTTTACTGTCCATAGTTAGGTTTTTCAGGAGGTTTTTTTTATAATACATTTTGAATTACACCATGTGTCTTTAAAAATGGCCCTTTTATTTATAGCACAATAATACTGAAAAACTTACCACTTTATCAAAACGAGCTTCTAGACATCCATTCGGTGCGGCGGAAAACTGAGTGTAAAGAAAGTCTTTACAGTGGTAAGAAACGATTTAAATTTTTTTTAACTTTCAATAAATTTTGCATATTTTAAAATGGGACAAAAATCATGATAGATCATGATTCAAGTATCATATTCATTATATAACAAAAATTGTGCCACTCCTATTTAAAAAAAGCGAAGGAGTATGCTTGATGCTGTTGTAATGGCATACTTGAAAAATAGTTCAGTAAATCCTTTTCAAATAATGCCATTAAAACTATCAACGAATTGATTTATCATTAAAATTATTAATCATTTTGCTACTATTAAATTTTCTGAAAAGTTAAAAATTTTTAATCTTAAATTCTTCAAATCACGTTAAAATTTTAGGAACTCTTAAATTGCGTGCACTATTCCTGATTTGTGGCTATCTACTTTACTTCGTGGGAATGAAAGTGGGAGGAGCTTTAAAATTGGGAATCTCCACGTTCATTGGAGATCCATTTTTCCTAAGCGCTCATTGGCTGACAGTGATTTTATAGCGTTATAATATAATTCTCTCAAGATCTTTAACAAAACAACTTTCATGCCAGTGGGAAGCATTTGACTATCGTGATTGATATAAAAATTTTATGATTTAATAAAACATGACTTAAATTATTAAAAATGTTTAATCATTTTTTAAATCATTAGCATAAGATTTTTGGAAAACAAACATTTGCAAAATTTTACTTGGATAAATTCTTATGCTTTAACCTAGGATTTCATTGCTTTGTAAATACAAGAAATATCCGTAACATTTTTGAAACAGTGTACAGTCCTAAAAAAATGAAAATATATTCATCGGACTTCATCTTTAACCGTCTTTTACCGTCGCCGGCTCCTCTGCGTCTAGCTTTGGACAAAATGGAATGATGCAACTGTGCATCGCTTTCCGCTGTGTTTTTGTCCACTTCCAGATTTTGAATTTTTAGGGCTGTTTCTTCGCTAAAATGTCGCAAGTTTTGGGTAATCCATCATTGTCACAAAATGCAATAATTCGTACAGTGCGCGGTGGGTTTTTTTAAAGCGGATAACTGTAGTTTATACACTTTTTAAAACTAAATAGCTATTTTAGCGTATTAAATTCAATATGAGACCTAGACATAAAACACTTAAATTAACAATTTAAAAGTGCACTGCGGAGTCAAAATTTTTGTCTTCGATTTTGATGATTTTTTGCAAAAACTTTAACCCTGCCCACAATAGCCCACTAAAAATTTTTCATCAAAATATCTCCACTGGTTGAGGAGATATAACCGCCAAAATTGGCTTTTTTCTACAATTCTGAACTTGAAAGATTGCTTGATGGGTATAAAAATTTAAGTTACAAATTATGCACTCAAAAAAGCGGCTAATTTCTACTTTAATTTGATACCTTGATTGTTAAGACTGGTGAAGTATTTCTCGAGATATTGCGTTTCCTGTACAAAAAATTTTCGATTTTTTTACTAAAAAAACCAAACAACGGCAGTGATTTGATGAAGTTTGTCCAACATTTTTGCATACACCTCGTGTTTTTAGCGAAAAAATCGCGGGTTTTTTGTACGGGAAACGCAACATCTCGAGAAATACTACTCCCATCTTAACAATCATGGTATCAAATTAAAGTAGAATGTAGCCACTTTATTTGACTGTATATTTGTAACTTAAATTTTTGTACCCATCATGGGTGGCGCGGGAGCGCATGTGTGTGTGTGTGTGTGTGTGTGTGTGTGTGTGTGTGTGTGTGTGTGTGTGTGTGTGTGTGTGTGTGTGTGTGTGTGTGTGTGTGTGTGTGTGTGTGTGTGTGTGTGTGTGTGTGTGTGTGTGTGTGTGTGTGTGTGTGTGTGTGTGTGTGTGTGTGTGTGTGTGTGTGTGTGTGTGTGTGTGTGTGTGTGTGTGTGTGTGTGTGTGTGTGTGTGTGTGTGTGTGTGTGTGTGTGTGTGTGTGTGTGTGTGTGTGTGTGTGTGTGTGTGTGTGTGTGTGTGTGTGTGTGTGTGTGTGTGTGTATATAT
>JASAMX010018730.1:0-20314 GCA_030248175.1 Microlaimidae sp. YZB2_3 | reverse complement strand
CATCAAATCTGACTACTCAAGGACTCTTTTGAATGGACCGTTGGCTAAATCTTTAAAAACTTTTAAAATGATAAATTTGACTAACAAACACTTTTAAAAACATATTTTGAGTTATATTGGTGTTACTAAGTGTATATTTATACGTTGTCACTATTAAAGTGTTGTATTTAATCCCATAAACTGGAGTTGCAAACTATTTTTTCTTAAATAACGTTATTTTCAGTAATTTTTCTGTTCGTTCTTTCAGTATTATTCCTTATATCATGCTTTACTTATTTAATTAGGTACTTCAAAATTTTAGTTTAGTGGCATTTTATTATAAAAATTACTAGCAAAACTATCGTGACCAAAGTAGAAAAAATTCTATATAACGCGTCTTAAATCGAATTGTGCTTTACCTCCACCTTCTAAGAATGATTTACCGTCTATCGTTTTGCCGTTTTTTGGCAAAAACTTTTGTACTACAAAGCGTATACTCAACAACGCGGGTTTCATTGTTTTCTCTCATGTTAAAATCTTAACTTTCTCAGCTGTTTTACCAAAATATACCCCGCGTATTCTCTCAGAATTTAGCCAGTAACAATGTTACTATCTTTTACAGTGTGATATTTGCGATTGTTCTTATGTTGACAGAATCCAAAAAAGTTTTTTAATCCGTTTTACCGAACACACGCGTGTAGTTTGCAGTTCTTCTCATTCTTCTTCGCTTTCAGGCGTTTCATTCTATACAAGAAACACCCATCATAGTTTTAGTTTTTTAAAGTTTTCTTTCGTTTGACAATATATTTTATAAGCATGTTTAGTACTAGACTTATCTATCTTAAGCTCGCTATTTGTGATTTTTAGCCCCAAAACTACAACATAGTCAAATTTTAGCCTGATCTAAAGAAGTAGTTTGTTTTAAGAGAAATACCAGTTTGACTGAAATGCTTTTTTAATCTAAATATGTTACCAGATCTTAACAACAAGGGTTAAAATTTAAAAAAAAATCAACCTAAACACATATGTTGGAAAATCCCAAACCGGGTTAAGTAAGTTAATATTTTTTAAGTTTTTTAGTTCAAAATTCACAATGTACAAGTAAAATTCACAATGCATCTTTTTGGTGAAAAGTAAAGTAATGGTTTAATAAATAAAGTAATAGCTTGAATAATGAAAAAATTTAAAATTTTTTTTATATAGTCTACTATTTATCCTATTTAAAAAATCATTTAATCAAAAATAAACAAAGTAATTGCAATATTGAATAGCTTTAGTAAATTGCGGTTGTGATTTTTATTTCCGATCGGTTGAACTGGGCCTTATTCTTTAAAGATTTAACGGAGACGGTTAACATTAAGTTAAAATAAAACTATTATATCGGTTGCATTAGCATTATCAATTGATTTTTCAAAGCAAGCGTGCACATTACCAAACAAAAAAACACTACACATATAATAGCGATGTTCCTACCTTCCAATCTGATTGTTACTACCTTCCAATCTTTAAATGGCTCCGGCCATTTAAAGCGGAGAGAGCTCCGGAGCTCCGCCCCGTAAATGAACGATTTTAAGCTAATTTAAGGCTAAACTAATATTAAAGTTACTTTATATGCATTTTTAAAACTATTTCTAACGTTGTAAATAAGTTTTTAAAAAATTTAAATTACAAAAAAATTTTGACAAAATAATCTGTGACATCACACTTTAATTATTTATAAATTTAGTGAACAAATAGTGCGGAGCTTTGGAGCCCGGGGGATCCGGGGGTTGCTCCGAAGTTCTGAAGCTCGAAGCTCCGGGGAACATTACTAATATATAATATTCTCAAAGGAAAAAATGTTGGTTTAAAACAACTTAATTGCTTAAAAATGTCTATAAAAACTCAAGCGTCAATTTTTTAAGAAACAAAAGGTATATCCATTTATAATATCAAAGCCTTCTACCTACGTAATGCTATAACTTCCATAAACCAACACTTTCATAAACGAAATCAAAGGCAAATAAAATCAGCTGGCCTCGATAATTTCAGCATATTAAATCGACTTTAACAATAAAACCATTCAAATTTACAAAGAAAGCGATTTAATAAAAATTAAAACTAGTGATGTTTCTACCCTCCAATATCATGCTCCGGAGCTCCGACCATTTAAAGCGGAGGGAACTCCGGAACATCGCCCCTTAAATGAGTAATTTGAAACTTATTTAAGCTTAAAGTATACTTTAAACGACTCTATCTGTATTTGTAGAACCATTTTTATTGTTTTAAATAAGTTTTGGAAAAAAATTAGCTTACAAAAAAATTTTGACAAAATAATTAACGACATCACTTTTTAATTATTGACGAAATTAGTATAAAAATAGGGCGGAGCTCTGGGGGTTGCTCCGGAGCTCCTAAAAGCGGAGCTCCGCTCTGGAGCTCCGGAGCTAGAAGCTCCGAGGAACATAACTAATCAAAACCCTTATTTTAATAATTATTTATCTATACTTATAATTTGAAATTCAATTGCAAATTTTTTAAGGGCTAAAATTGGTTAATTTTTGTATATTTCCTAAAAAGGTGGAATTAAATAAAAATTTGCGCTCTTATTTGTTTTTTTAAACGTCATAACCGCACAATTTTAAATGGTCCGTTCATCTGCATTTTAATTTTCGTGGTCAGCCAGATATAATTCAACCATAAGTTTCTTTCATCGTTTCTTTCATTTTTCCTTCTAGTTTTAGATGTATAAAAAAACTTTCAAAATATATAAAAGCTACCTACAGCAATATAGCATCCAACGTCCATAAACAGCTAAAATAATAATTTGACCTTTTTGACAGCTTTGCATGCAGCACAAAAAAACAAAAGAAAAAAGTATGAACGATAACATGCAACATTTAACCAAAGTAAAAAAGCGCTTTATAGCAACTAAATAGCAAGAAAAATGAAGAAAAAAAAACAAACAACAACGAAGATAAACAAACATAAATAGTACCCCAATGGTGCGTTAATAATAATAAAAAATGGGTAAGTTTTAAAAAAATCCATTTGTTTCATACTATTAAGTTTACCTAATAATTTTTCAAGATAATAAAAAATAATAAAAACTTCATAGAATGTTTCTCCAGCGTCCTCAACCCTTGGGATTCCTCTGGAAATCCGCAAAAGGGGCCGCCGGTGCTTGGTGTCAACCTTCTCTCCCGACGATGAAAGACGTGGAGTTTAACACAATGCAGCACTGGCGCGCATTACCATCGGCGGATTTGCAGCGGTTTATAGATGAAAAATCCCAAAATGTTAATAATCACTTTTTTATTAAATTATTTGCCTTTTATTTTGGCAGCTTTTTATCTTTTTAGTTAACAAAGAAGCAACCGATTATATTTTTATCTAAAAATACGTTTCTATCTTAATGATCAGATAACAGAATTAATATACTAAGCATAGTTTATGCATAGTTTAATTCTTCTGTTTTCATCATTTCATTGTGTTTATTTTTTCTCTTTTTCTATTGTGGTAAAATCACTGGTTTTTCCTGCTGTATTTTTTAAACCGATGTTATTATTAATGTAATAAAATAACGTGCGATAGTCAGATTTACTTAATTAAAAAATGAGCCTTGAAAAAATATCTAAAGTAAGAAAAAATACAATTTGACTCCGGGCCAATGTACTAAATTAAACGTATACTAGTGCCGAATTGAATAACAAAAAAACAAGCTAAACAGTGTTTAACACTAAATATATATATATTAATACACATTTTATTTTGTTGAATAGCAGTTCATAGACTGTTAGAATTAAGTACTTTAAAGTTAAACGTTTTCTTCTCTACAAGATTATCTACGCCCGCCCTTCCTTTTTCCAAAAAAAGGTTACCCATCATGTGGATCTTTTGAAATAAAAATCATATGCTATAAATAAATCACAATATAAAAATTTAAATGTGTTAAAGCTAAACGTTTTTATGTGTTTTTTTTTTGAGTTAACCCTTCCTGTACAATGTTTGAGAGCGCACCAAAAATCTTCAATATATTTTTATAGATAAATTTAGCTTTGATAATTTTGATTAAATACTCACTCAATATAGCTTTGCAAACTGGGTTTTATGTTTCGAGGGCGTTAAAAAATAATCTTATTCAAAAGTAATTCAGCAATCATAATTTTCCTAAAATCTCGAAAATTAATAAGGTTATGTATTTATTACAGCCTAGTATTATTTTTTGTAGTGATTGATTTTAACTGTGACAGCACACATAAATGACACGTACGCTAAACTGTTAATTGTTAGCAATGGTATTTTATCGATGCACGTTAAACTATAATGAAAAAATCACAACAAAACGGTTTAAAATTAGTAATGTTTCCCGACCCGAAGCTATGACTCCGAAGTGTCTTCAAATTTTTCCGCTAATTGAAAACATAAAGAGTAAGGCCAAACAAGATTTCGTCAAAAAAATTTTGTAAATCAAAGTTTTTTTTCTAAATTAAATAAAATTGTAAAAATAAATAAGGAATTTTTGATAGAATATATGCCAACCGAATCAGATTTCTCCGGAGTACTGTTATTTTTTTGATATTAATAAATAAATAATTTTATTTTCCGTTCAGACGCAAGTTTTTGTAAAGCTACGTTCATTGTCATATTATTAGCGTGTTTTTAAATGCTTAGCTTTTGTACTTCTACAATAGGAATGTACTCAAATGCAACCTACATATAGTACTTTGACAGAGATTTTCCTACGGCTAAAATACTAGCTCTGGAGCCCGTACTATTTAAAGCAAAAGAGATTTTTGAGCTGAGGACTTTCGCCCCTGTAATTGAATAAACTGAAACTTTTCTATGATTAAAAAATTTGACATGTTTTTATCATTTTTTTTTCTTTTAGTTATTTATTATAGTTTCAAAAAATATAGTTGATATTACAGAATTGTAAGTGGTCCGAGATTTAGACGACCCAAACCGCGATTCTTCTGTTCGGCCTGGCCCAAACAGCAGCTTCCATATTCGATCTTTTTACATTATTGTTTTAATAAAAAAAGTTGGTTTTCCGGTTCGGGAGAACTAAAAACTTCGATCCGGCATGCTTACTACTACTCTGGTAAACAAATTATTTAATTGATGATAGTCGGTATGCTTTTCTGTTATGTTTTGAATTAATAAAAAATAAAACGGAGTTTTGAAACTGAAAGTCTGCTTCTGGGCGTTTTCTGAGCGATTCGATATGGCAAAAATCACTAACGTAACCCAATAACAAACAATTATGTTCGAAATATTTATAAATTTAGTTTTTAGAATGATTTCATTCATTTTTATATAACTTTCGATAAAAAAAATTTTTTTCGACGAAACAGCGATAGCTTAAAATGACCACACTGTTACGTTCTGCAAGTTAGCGAAACCTAGAGTTAAAAATATCAAAGAATAAATGAGAAAAACGCATATCCGGGGATATCGCGTCCGGGGATTAGGCCCTCCCAAAATTTTAAAATTATCACTGTGTAATAATTTTAAAATTAAATTCGGAAAAAAGGGGTTTAAAATCACCGCATCACCGAATAGTATACGCCAGTGCAATATTGACCTATTCTAATCAGCGGTTACGGAGAAAAAGTCATATCCGGGGATTTCAATTTTTTTCGTCCGGGGATTAGGCCCTCCCAGCAAAACCCAAAAATCAAGCTAAATTGATCGATGGTCAATTAGTCCGAATGTGAACGCACAAAAATTTGAAGCTCTTTGGTAACGCTGGAAGCATTTTAAAATAAAAATCGGTCACACAGCAAAGATAGGAAAAACAAAAGGGGGAGTAAAATGGAAATGAAACAGTATACTACACGTACATTTATATGACACATTATCTCAGTTTATAGCATTATACTTTAGTTTTGTTATTGTTTAGATTGGATTGAATAGCAGAAGAATGTTAAAGAAAATACTGGCTCAAAAAGGATCTCCATGATAGCAGCAAAAATATATAATATACCGAAAAATGTGCAACTCCTATATAAAAAAGTACAGAAAAGGTGGCCTTTATTAAGCTTTTTTATTTAATGTTTTTCACTATTATGGCATAGTAGTCATTTTATTTTAGGAAGTTAAAATGGAGAGGAAGCTATTATAAGATAACCATTTATTGACTTAAATTTCACTTCATAATAGCTCACAAGTCTAATAACGTCGCCGCACGAGTTTCTGCGTGTCGGACAGTATTAAAGCCACACGGGGTAACGGGTGCGGCCCGGACAGTATTAGACTTGTGAGTATATATGAAGTGAATTTAAGTCAATAAATGGCTATTATAATAGCTTCCTCTCCATTGTAACTCGCCGAATTAAAATGGCTACTATGCCATTATAGTGGAGAGTGTCATTTAAATGGAGAGGCTCATTATAAAGGCCACCTTTTCTGTACTTTTTTTATATAGGAGTTGCACATTTTTCGGTATATTATATATTTTTGATAGCAGTAGCAGATCTCCGTGGGGACGAGAAAAAAGTTAGCCTCGTGAGGCTCACGAGGCTGACGCCTTACGAAATTTTTCCGGACGGGGAGAATTTTGTGGTTAATTTTGAGTGGAAAACCCGGACCGGGTGACATGTTCATGTTCATCTGTTTTAATGACAGAAAAAAAGAAAAATACGTTAAAAAACTTCATAATACGTAAATAATGGAATTTAAAAGGGCTTTTTTTTTTTTTTAAATATTATGTTTTACGAAGTTTTTTATTAAATATTAAATTATACTTTTTTAATGGGTTTAGTTTGGGAAATTTTTTACAGTTTAGACAATTAAACTTTTTTAAGCTCAGAACATGGGGAATTTCTTTGAATTTTGGTTTCGCTGAAAAATATTATTACAAAAACCCAACACTATTACAAAAACCCAATCATTTGAGAATTGAACTTTTAAATAGATAATTTTAAATGAGTCCTTATATTATTTGTGTTAATACCAGTCACTGATTCCATTTAGGCCAAATCCTACAAACGCGCTGCAATGACCTAGAAAAAATTCAGGGGCCCCCCCCCTCCCTCCAAAGCTCGAGGGTGGTTCGGTCTGACCTCCCACCTCTGGCAAGGCTGACCCCACCAATTTAGAAGTATAATTTTTTATTTACTGTCAAAAACACGGGTTTTTAGTTAAAAACAGTGTTTAAATACACTTTTTAGGCCTAAATAGGCTGTTTTAATACATAAAATTCAATATTAGACCTAAAAACACTTAAATTATTGAGTTAAAAAATTTTTGCTAAAAAATTGGACCCCCCTGACCCCCCCTAAATTTGAAATCTCGCACCCGGGGTCGACCCCCCCTAAAAAGCCAGAGGGGTCCGGACCCCCCTGGACCCCCCCCCCCTAAAAAATTTTGGCCTTCCACCCGGGGGTGGACCCCCCCCTAGCGGACCCGACCAAAATCACCTATGATCTGACCCATAGGTCACCCCAAAGAGGGGGGGGGGGTCAGGGGGGGTGCGCCGCCCCTACGGCCTCTGAGACCTACCCCCCCCCCCTAAGGCCCATTTTTGACCCCTCCCCCCCAATCGACCCCCTTGAACCCCTGACCCCCCCTAAGGCCCATTTTTGACCACCCCCCCTACCGAGAAAATCCCAAAAAATGCTTAAAATATGGTCAAATTTTGTCAAAAAATTGTCAATTTTGGTCAAAAAAAAACACCCCGGGGGGGTCAACCACCCCCCCTGCTTTTTTTAAAAAAAAACACCCGGGGGTGTGACCCCCCCCCTGGAGGTAAAAACCCTCCACACCCCGGGGTGTGGACCCCCCCCCCTGAGCCGTCAAAGGTCGGTGACCTATGATCTGACCCCCTGTAGATTTTAAAATTTTGCACCCCAGGTCGACCCCCCTAAAAAGCTAGGGGAGGAGGGGTCCGGTCCGGACCCCCCTGGGAGTCTGGGACCCCCTCCTTGAATTCAAAATTCTATTAACTCCGGGTAACCACCCACCCCCCTAGCTTCCCGGACCGTTCTCACCTATGCTTTGAAGGTCAAGATCATAAGTGTTCTACCCTTAGGTGGGCAAGCTTCCGGATTTTGGGGATATTCCAGAGCCTAAAATTTAAGAGGGGGGTTCCCAAAAATTTTTATAGTACCTATTATTCCTTAAATACCCCATTTTTAATGTTTTTAGTACTTGGGACCCTAAAAATTTAGAAGGAGGGGTGTCCGGAGCACCCCCTAATTTTAGAGAGGTGTCGGCAGTTTCGAGATTTGGGGAGAGTATAACCAACCTTCCCAACCCCAACCCAACCCTTCCCCTCTACCACCACCATAGATGTTTTTGGTCGGGTCCGCTAGGGGGGAGGTCCACCCCCGGGTGAAGGCCAAAATTTTTTAGGAGGGGGTGGTCCAGGGGGGTCCGGAGCCCCCTGGCTTTTTAGGAGGGGGGGGGGGGTCGACCCCGGGTGCGAGATTTCGAATTTAGGGGGGGGGCTCCAATTTTTTAATATTTTTTTTAACTCAATAATTTAAGTGTTTTTAGGTCTAATATTGAATTTTATGTACTAAAACCGCATATTAAGGCCTATAATCCGTATTTTTAACAGTAAATAAAAAAATATAATTCCAAATTGGTCGGAAGGGGGGGAAGGGTGTCCGGCCTTCCAGTAGGTCGGACCGCTCTCGAGCTTGGGAGGGGAGGGGGGGGCCCCTGGATTTTTTCTAGGGGGGGGTCCAAAATTTTGGCTCTAGGGGGGGGGGGTGACCTCTGTGTCCCCCCCAAAAACATCTATGCCTACCACTGTGGACTGTGGGGCTATTGGGACCTACCCCCTATCCAGTGACGTGCCCAGGGGGGGGGGCGGCCCTCACCGAAATCCGGCGAAGCCGGATTTTTTTATAAGGGGAACCCTTAGGTTTTTTAATTTTGGGAAAGAAAATTTTTTTGCTCTAATATTAATACAGAAACTTTCTTGATGTCTTCCGAAAGCGTATTAATAGTCAAAAAACCAAAATTTTCCCGCTTCGCGGGTAGTTTAAATTAACTTTTTTATATTAGTTTTTAGATTTCAAATCGATTATGCCGTTCACTAGTTAAGGCATTTATGTTTAATCAAACTACTATAAACACTATTAACCTTTTATTAACGTTTTAAATATATGTTTTAATTGTAAAGGGATAAAAAAACCTTCAATTTTGTAATAAACATCTTGAATTAAAATTTCAAGGTGTATTTTAGCGCCTTAAATTAAAAATTTTCTCCCTCGGGCGGGGGGCATTCTGCTCCCCCGGACCCCCCTGACAAAGGGCTCTGCCCCTTGACATACATGTCCATGACATACATGGCACGGGGGGTTGGAGGGGGTTAACCCCACAAATTCTGAGAAGGGGGTTTAACCCCCCTCCACTTAGAAGTGGGGGGGGGAAGAAAAGGGCAACCACCCCAGTTTGGTAAAAATGAAGAAAAAATGTCATTAAAATTACTTCTAACTGCTTCCAAACTTAAGTTTTGACGTTAAAATGAATGTTTTAAGCAATAAAAAGCTCAAAAATGTAATAAAACGGGCTTTTTGACCTAAAATTAGCGTTTTTTACCTATTTTTCTTTCAAAATCGAAAAACAATATCGATAAAATGCACTCCAGAAAAAAAACGATATGGGTAAAATGCGTTTCTCGGATTTTTAACCCCCCCCCCCCAAAAAAAACAGGTTTAACTCACCCTTACTCCGGATCAACTTTCCCATGTATGGTTAAACCTCCCCAAATTTGAGGAGGGATTACCCCCCCCCCTACACACCCCCAAGACATACATAGTCAAGTTGAACCAAAGTGAGTGGGGGGTTTAAACCCCGATGTAGAGGGGGAGGTAAAATCTAAGAAACGCATTTTACCAATTTCGCTTATTTTTGGAAGTGCATTTTACCCCAGCGGCGTGCCCAGGGGGGGGGGGGGGCCGCCCCCCCCCCCCCCCCCCCCCGAAATCTGGCGAAGCCTGATTTTTTTGTAAGGGGGGACTCTTACGTTTTTTAAATTTTGGGAGAGAAAATTTTTTTCTTTAATATCAGACCTGTGCACGGTCTGAAAATGCCCCCCCCGTTTTATTGGAGGATTTGCCCCCCCCCCGTTTTATTGCCCCCCGCGCCAAAAAATGAAAAAGTACCCTAAAAATATGACGCCATTTTTGACCTATGATGACGCCATCATCGCGAATTTTTTGCAGTTTTTAGCCTATTTCAATGTATTTTAAGCCATTTTAGACCTATTTTTACCTTATTTCCGCTTTTTTTTGTCCCTTTTTTCCCTTTTCCCTTCTTTTTTTCTCTTTTTTTCTTCCTTTTTTCTCTTTTTTTTCTTCCTCCCTGCTTGCCCCCCCCGTTTTATTGCCCCCCCCCCCCCGTTTCAAAAAAGTTGCCCCCCCCCGTGCCCGCGTTTTGGAATTGTAATATTAATACAGAAACTTTCCTGATGCCTTCCAAAAGCATATTAATAGTCAAAAAACCAAATTTTTCCCGCTACGCGGGTAGTTTAAATTGACAATTTATATTAGTTTTTTGATTTCAAATCGATTGTCACGTTCAGAAGTTAAGGCATACATGTTTAATAAAACTGCTATAAACACTATTATCCTTTTATTAATGTTTAAACACATGTTTTAAATGTATAGGTATAAAAAAACCTTAAAGTTTTTAATAAGTATCATCTGGAATTAAAATTTCTATTGTATTTTAGCGCCTTAAATTAAAAATTTTCTCCCCCGGGGGGCATTTTGCCCCCCGGACCCCCCTGACAAGGGGCTCTGCCCCTTGACCCCGCTGGGGGGCTATCGCCCCCCATACCCACCTTCAAGGTCAGTTTTTACCCCCCAGACCGCCCCACCGAAATGAAATCCTGGGCACGCCACTGTTTTACCCATATTGTTTTTTTTTTGATTTTTAAAACAAAAAAAGCTAAAAAACGCCAATTTTACGTCAAAAACTCTTTTTTAATGCATTTTTTAAACTTTTTTTATTGCTTAAAATACTCCTTTTGATTTTTGGGGAATTAGGAACCCTCCAGCCTCATTTCCATGTATGGATCGACCGCACCCTTTTTTTGTTCATTAATAGTATTATTGTATTATTTTTAGCAATACCTGCTATTTTTTATAATAGGTGAAGCCTTAGGAGCAATTGCGGATTCTAATTCGATTCCATTGTTAGAAGAGTTTACAACAGATGAACATGCTGAAGTTTCTGAAACGTGTCAACTGGCCATTGAACGGTAGAATTATACATTAACAGACCTGTTCACATGCAGCGATTCCTCACATGCCGCTTTATTATATAGTGACGGTGCCCCCATGTTTTAGTGCTTCTTGTCAAAAAATAAAACTTTTGACCTTTGTTAAATTTTTTCAGTTTTGAACGTATATTTGCTAAATCTAAGCCATTTTAGACTTAATTTGCTTAAATTTTAGTTTTTTCGGTTGCTATCAATCCAAAGAATTTTTTTTAAATTCTAAATGGTTATGGATCTTAAAACATGTCACAACAAAAACAACCGCAGACAACCGTTTGATGTTTTCGTGCGGATTGTTTTAGCGTCTTGTTAGAAGAGGAGAGGAAAAGAATCAGCACAGTGTAAGGGCGCAAGTGTACCAAAAGTTGGACTCGGGGTACAAGTAGTTCTACTCTACCCCTACCATCTTCACTCTTGAGATGTGGTGTTCTAATCAAAAACCTTTTTTAGTTAGTTTCACTTTTGTACTATGGACCTACCTGGCATAACAAAAATTGGGTTGTTGTTGTTGAATAACCTGAAACTTATCTTCCCTATGCAGATTATGCAAAAGGCAGGCGCTAAGACAAGCCAGGAGGGGCGAAAATGTTTCACCCCTATGGTTAAGACTAAAAAAAATTGGGTCGGCGGTCCCGCCATGAAACAAAGTTCCTCTCAAATTAAATCCATTTTTTGTATTATTTTTAAAATTGGAAATACTATATACAAATAAAACATCTAATTAAAAAATTTTAGTGGTCTTTTTGTATTTAATTAAGCATCACAAATTATTTTTTTTTCTGATTAACTAAAAAAATTTACATATGAGAAATATTACTTACGCTTAATATAGCTCTAAATAATCGTTAAAAGTTGGCAAAAATACTCAAAATTGTTTTAATATAGTTGTTTAATCTCCGGTTTTCAAAAAAATTTGGCAAAAATCATTGGTTTCATAACGAGTTCTGATTTCCAGGTGGGACCGCGCAGACCCATATTTTTGTAATGCTAGGTAGGTCTATACTCTTCTGGTTAACGCAACATTGCTAAAAATTTAGAAATATAAGTTTACAATTCAATGAAAAACATTAATAATTCAAAATGTTTCCAGTATCCTGCCCTGCTGTGGTGGGAATGCAAAACGAAGCGAAACATCTTTCAATGCTTTGTCTTCAAATCAGGACCATTTCAAAACCAGACGCCATCTGGCACCTTTTTGCCAAGCTCCAATCCAAAACCTGCGCTCTGGCTGGAGGTTCAAATACTGCGCGCGGGGGACGTTAAAACCAACGCTGGTCCCAGGGTCACAGTAATATATGGCACATGTAACATATGCAACAAAACATAATTAACAAACAAATACTAATACAATGCAAAAAAAAAACAAACACACACCACAGTGGGTACATGCAAAATGTAGACAAACCACACTCAAACAATATAAACAACAAACACACACAACCAACACCACAGCACAACAAGCACAAAACAACGCTAAAACTCAACACTCCAAAACAAAACTAAAAATACTACAAATAAACATCAATGGCATTAACATAAGCATCACAGAGCTACAAATGCTCGCCAAAAAAACTCAAGCAGACATCATCACAGTGCAAGAAACAAAACTCAAAGCATCGCAAACAAATACACCAAAACTACAAGACTACACCACGTACAGACAAGAGAGAAAAGACAAAACTGGGGGAGGACCACTTACATACATACATAAAGACACTATCTTCTCCATAGGTGTTTTGGGGGGACAGAGGGGCCCACCCCCCTCCCTAGAGCCAATATTTTGGACCCCCCTAGAAAAAATCCAGGGGGCCCTCAATCCCCCCCAAAGCTTGAAAGCGGTCCGTCCTGACCTCCCTAGCGAGGCCGACCCCCTTCCCCCCTCCCTGCTGACCAATTTGAAAGTATATTTTTCTAATTACTGTCAAAAACACGGTTTTTTAGTTAAAAACAGAGTTTAAGTACACTTTTTAGGCCTAGATAGGCGGTTTTAGTACATAAAATTCAATATTAGACCTAAAACACTTAAATTATTGAGTTAAAAAAATTTTGTTAAAAAAATTTTGTTAAAAAATTGGACCCCCTGACCATACATGGGCACGGGGGGGGTTGGGGGGTTAACCCCCCCAAAATCTGAGAAGGGGGGTTTAACCCCCCCCACTCAGAAGTGGGGAGGGGAGAAAAAGTTAACCCCCTAATTTTGGAAAAATGAAGAAAAAAAATGTCTTTAAAATGACTTCTAACTGCGCCCAAACTTAAGTTTTGAGGTCAAAATAAATGTTTTAAGCAATAAAAAGCTCATGCTATAAAAAGGGCTTTTTGACCTACAATTAGCGTTTTTTACTTATTTTTCCTTCAAAATTGAAAAACGATATGGGTAAAATGCACTCCAGAAAAAAACGATATGGGTATTTTGCGTTTCTCGGATTTTAACCCCCCCCCCCCTAATTTGGGGTTTAACCCCCCCCACTCCGGACCAACTTGCCCATGTATGCCCCTGACCCCCTAAATTTGAAATCTTGCACCCAGGGTCGACTCCTCCCCTAAAAAGCCAGGGGGTTCCGACTTCGGACCTCCTTGGACCCCCCTAAAAAATTTTGGCCTTCCACCTGGAGGTGGACCCTCCCCTAGCGGATCCAACCGAAAACACCTATGATCTTCTCCCAAGTCCCAACCCAATCCTACTCAAACTCCAAAACAAACACACAACACCGCAGAGCTACTCATAACATGCATACACAATATGCAAAAGCAATCGCAAACATCTACATCCCTCCAACCAAGGGAACTCAATCAGCAAAAACAAAACAATCAAATAACAGACATAACGCACACACACACGGACACACACACACACACACACACACACACACACACACACACACACACACACACACACACACACACACACACACACACACACACACACACACACACACACACACACACACACACACACACACACACACACACACACACACCCCCCCTCTCTCACTCACTCACACACACACACACACACACACACACACACACACACACACACACACACACACACACACACACACACACACACACACACACACACACACACACACACACACACACACACACACACACACAAACACACACACACAACACACACACACAAAACACACACAACACACACACACAAACACAGAAACGTACATATATACATATGTGATTCGTATTTCATAAAAATGACTCCAAATTTCATCTCCTGTTGTCATTGTCATTCATCTCGATCATTTAGAAAACTGCACCTTTAAGTGCTCAGTTTAAAAACAAAGTTCGAAATCAAATTTTAAAAAAAATCTACCCAATACCAAAATAAATTAATACGTTAAAATTCAAGGAAAATCGCACACACAATACACACACACACACACACACACACACACACACACACACACACACACACACACACACACACACACACACACACACACACACACACACACACACACACACACACACACACACACACACACACACACACACACACACACACACACACACACACACACACACACACACACACACACACACACACACACACACACACACACACACACACACACACACACACACACACACACACACACACACACACACACACACACACACACACACACACACACACACACACACACACACACACACACACACACACACACACACACACACACACACACACACACACACACACACACACACACACACACACACACACACACACACACACACACACACACACACACACACACACACACACACACACACACACACACACACACACACACACACACACACACACACACACACACACACACACACACAATAACTTATCTAAAAAAATTGTTTTTTACGTTATTTTTTTAAAATTCGTTTCACCGTTTAAAAATAAGTTTTATAAAACTCGATCATTTAGAAAACTGCACCTTTAAGTGCTCAGTTTAAAAACAAAGTTCGAAATCAAATTTAAAAAAAAATCTACCCAATACCAAAATAAATTAATACGTTAAAATTCAAGGAAAATCACACACACAACACACACACACACACACACACACACACACACACACACACACACACACACACACACACACACACACACACACACACACACACACACACACACACACACACACACACACACACCCACATAAACACACACACACACACACACACACACACACACACACACACACACACACACACACACACACACACACACACACACACACACACACACACACACACACACACACACACACACACACACACACACACACACACACACACACACACACACATGTAACGCCTAAATTCAGTAGGGGATCAGCTATGGCGCACATTTGTCCGCCTAGGAAAGATTAGGAGAGAAGAGTTAGAAAGCCTGTCACTTACGTCCTAGCAGGCTTTTGCTAGTCGCTGCGAAGTTCGGTCTTTGGCGCCAGCCAGGTAAAGGTAAACTCAGTCGGATCCACGAACCGGGCCGGTACACGAAACACAGAAAAAGTGGGTAAGCCTATTTTACGGGATGGCACCTAAATGGGACTTTACTTAGCCTATTGTATTACCTATAAAAATAGTTACAAAATTTACTATGTTGTTTGTGCTTAGCCTGGGCGGAAACTTAACTAAAAATGGGGGCGCTTTTTGGTTAGACGGAGCTGCGGGCGTTGAAGGGGGCAATTACGAAACGTGGCTTAAAGCCATTTTAAACACCTAATTTATTAATGTGGGGACAATTTAGACGGCAACTACCCAAAAAACCTACACGGAGGCAGACTGGTAAATAGGGTGTGGGTGGGTAACCCAAAACTAACCCTTAAGTTAAAAAGGGCCTTAGCTTAAGAAAGGGGGAATGGGGGAAAGCCTAAACCACCACTAACTTAAGGAAAACCCTAATTAAACTAAACTTAAGTGTCTAAAATAATCTTAAGGAGCTAGTGCTGACTAGCTCTGACCTAAGCGGACCGACTAAGCCACGGTGGGCCATTTTACCTGGGCTGAACTACAATCGTTATTCCACCAATCTGCAAGTATTAGCCGGGTGACTAGGGGGGTTAAACCGCGAATTGAATCAGCATATAAAAATATTACCAACGTCGCATAATACGCTAGTTGGCGCGGTTTCTCTGTAGGGGGGCTCGAAGAATCGCCATAAATTCCACCAATTTTTCAAGAAGGGGGGAAAAGGGAAGCCGAACACGAACACTAAAAAAATGTCGGCCGGTTATAATGCAACCGGGACCGACTCGGCTTACAAAAGGGGACACGAAAAACTACCCCGGACAACCCAGGGGGCAAACAAACAATTAAAGAAAATAAAGGGTTCCTTTTCGGAACCCTCCTACAAAAATCATGAAGCTTTTCTGAAAACTCTCCTAGGCGGTTGGAGAGGGCTGGTCGTATGCGAGTCAAAGAAACAACTGACCTTTTGGCGAAACCGCGCCACTTATATATGCGGAATTTTAATAACAAAAACCCACGTGTTTGTATTTTGCAACACGCTATAAACCCCACTCCGGTCAACCGGCTACTTGCTGATTGTTTACTCATTTTGCGCGCCCCAGCAAAATGAGGAGCCTAAAACAGAATTTTGAGCGGCCTGCGGCGCGTAAAGTACGACCGCCTTTTCACCACCGACTTAGTCGGTTTGTAAGTGAGGTGAGCCACCCGGGCGTGGGAACGACGAGCTGCCTGTGCAGCTATAGGGAGGGAAAAAGAAATATTTAATAATTACGCAGGAGATGAAGGGGCGCCGGGGGAAAGGGGGACCAATGCACGGCGACACTTTTGCGTCGCATCTTCCCACCCAGTGATCCGTCCCCGGCGAACCAGGGTAAGCGGAAAAGGGGTAGGCGAGCAGACGGAAAAGTGTTGCCGTCATGGTCAGCAGCACTGCTTGACCCATATTTAATTAAAAAATTAAAGCTGCTATGGGGGGAAAGTCTGCGTCGGTGTAGGTCGATTTTTTTTAAACGTAACACAAAAATAAAAAAAGAAAACACATATTTTATTTAAAAATAACTGGCCTGACTCAAGCGGTGCCAGGGAAGGGGTACACAAAAAAACTCACAACAAGGCCCTCCACCAGGGCAATCCGGAAAACTGGCTTTTTTGATAAGGTGGAACAAAACACGATTTTTAATTTTTTAAAAAAATTGGTGAATTATGTCACCGCTTGGCCCTGTTTTTAGGGGAGACTAGTAAAAAGAAACAAAAAAATTAAATTTATGTGGGGGTGCAAACCACCAACTCAGCGCGGCCCTGCTTTTTAGACAATTTTTTAATTTTTGCATATATCCCACCCCGAAATTTCACAGATAGAAAAAAAGTAAATAAAGAAAGTTTTTAAAAAAAAAATACAGTTTTTTAATAAAGCGCTAGTCGCTTATGGCTGAGCATACTCGCCATCATTGTCCTCGTCGTCCTCGTCGTCCTCAGGGTTTTCCCAAATGTCCACATCATCCCAGACGTATGCCTCTGGAGGTGGATTCTGCTGGCGTTCCTCTTCTGCAACCACGACATTGGGGGACGACGCTCGCTCCCTTGCTGACTCCTGAGGAGGAGGTTCCTGAACTACCCTCGGCTGGGGAGGCTGAGGGATGCCCTGCTGCTGGCTTTCCCTTCGACGCACAGCCTCTGCTTGTGCCCGCCGTTGAGAAAGAAGATGCTCGTACCGAGCCGCTTGCAATGCTGAGCGAAGAGAGGGAGGTGCTCCCTGGTGTTCCGGCACTGTAATAAAGGAAAAGTGTAATTTACAGGAAATAATCTAAAACCAGAATGAACAGCAGGCCACAGTTCTCGCAAGGGTTTTTAACTATAAAAAATAAACATTTTTGCATGATTGATTTACCTAAAAGCTAAAAATTTAACTTTGAACACAAAATTATTTTTAGTGCAAGATGCCTATCTTTGGGGAAGTTCCTTCCCGAAAGTTAGACGGTAAAGCTGTCATCCTCCTGAAAGAAAGCAATATTTTAAGTATAGCATTTAAGAAAAGAAAACAAAACTTAGGGCATTGGGGAAAACTAATTACTAAATTAAGGCTACGAGGCAAACCTAGTGCAATAAGCCATAACAAATTAAATTTAAAGCTACTAACTACCGGCGTGCTATATACTACAAAAACACAAGGGCCACTAATAACAAAATGAAACAAATAAAACACAGTATACAAGGGTAGAGAACACACAAAAACATGCAGCTTACATGCCTATAACTAAGATAACAGAACAGTTTTCAAGGATAGATGGGACGATTAGAAGCGAACAGAAGTAGAGGCGGGTTAATTGTGAAGTATAACACAACAAAAACACAAAACATTTAAGCGCATGAGTTGTTTTACCTTTATTACCAAATAACAATAAGAAGAACCTTTACTTTACCAAACAATAATAATTAGAAGAAGAATCCATAATTTTTAACGCACACAAAACACAAAACGTGGGTTAGTTTGGAAAACTAAAAATAAAAATTTAACGATTTGCGCTTTTTCTTCTTCTTGAAGGTGGTGGAAATTTCTGCCATTATCTTGCCGAGAACGTCGGCGTTGTCAATGGGGGCGGGGATTTTCTCTTCTTCTTCTGATTTCGAATCTGAGGATAGGGCATCCTGCATCTCTTCCACATTGGCATTGGCCGCTTGAATTTTTGCTTCGGCCTCTTTAAGCGATTTCTTTTGTTAAAGATATTTTATTGACATATGAATCCTGCGGAGACGTCGCCTTTCTCTCCTTTTCTTCCTCTTACAGAGCTGAGCCTCGGTGACGTCAGGATCTAGAGGGAGGGGCCTCTGGGAGAGCCACTTTTTATCCAACTGAGCGTCTTCCTTTTTAGCTTGCTCCTCTCCTGGGGGATCCAAATCTTCTGCCCATTTGTTCGAATCAGGGTGATGCGGCTGATTTTTGACTCCTCCGCGTTTACCTATTTGAGTTCGTACACTTTCCCTTATGTTTACATAAAAAACTTGACCAAGGTTGGCTTCCCGAGATTTATATACTTTAAGCCTTTGTAAATTTACCCATTCAGTGTAATCTTTTAATTCGTCTCCATCACTATCAAGACGAATGATTTTAGCGGTACCCATACTATTATTGATTTGTTGTACTTTATAGGGTCCAACCCATTTACTTGTTAATTTATTACATTGTTTAGGTTTAACGGCAGGGTTATATTTGAGAACAAGTGAATCTTTGCCTATTGTTTTAATACAAACCCTTTTGTCATAATTGCGTTTTTGCTTGACCTGTGCTTTAGTGATATTTTTAACTGCTAAATCCCTTGCTTTGGTTAGTGCAACCTTAGCGTGTGCGATGTAATCTTCATCATAGTCCACATAAGGGGAACGAGCCTTTTCATACTTAACATCCAGAGGAACTCGAATGTCTCTTCCATAAATCAAATAAAACGGACTTTCTTGGGTTGATTCTTGCGGGGATCTGTTATAAGCCAATATTACGAAGGGAAGAGCAAAATCCCAATCATCCTGTTGTTTGTTCACGTAGAGGGAAAGCATTGTACACAGGGTTTTGTTGAATCTTTCCGTTAAACCGTTACACTGAGGGTGATAGGCGGTTGTAAAAACTTTCTTGGAAGCACCAGTTTCACAAATTTCCGCTATTATTTCGCTTGCAAAATTCGTTCCTTGATCAGTCAATATTTTTTAGTCTCGAAGGGGAAATCCCATAGCAAACCTTGAAACATATTCCGTAATCACCAAGATATATTTATTGCCCTTGTATGTTTCCTTGAGGGGACCCAATATATCCATACCAATTTTGGCAAAAATCCGGGTCGCTTTAATGGGCTTGAGGGAAGGCCTCGCAGTTTGGGTATCAGATTTACGATGAGCGCATTGCTTACAGGTAGATACATAACTTTTGACGTCTTGGTTCATTGAGGGTCAATAAAAACGGTTGGATACTTGAGATAAGGTTCATTTGGTTCCCATATGTCCTCCAAAAATATCATCATGGGCAGACCTAATGGCTTCTTGATGTCGTTCCATTGGTAAACATATTTGTTCAGGGAATTCCAGGCTAAGTCTCTTTTTCCTGGGATGTTCATGCATTAAGACATTCTGTCGGAG